>CAVNZG010000445.1:0-263173 GCA_963693315.1 Diogma glabrata | reverse complement strand
TAAAAACAACAAAAAATAAGCCTTGCTTTCTAGTAGATGGTTATGTATTTATTAAAAATAAATACCATAATGATGTTACGTACTGAATATGCACGAATAATCGGCAAAGACTATCTAAAGCACGAATTAATACCAAAGGTGATGTTATAATAAAGAAAGTTGAAGAGCATAATCATGCTGGCAATGCAGCAAATGTTGGTGTTAGAAAAACTCTTATTGAAATTAAGAGGAGAGCACTATCTACAAATATTAATACACAACATATTGTTACGTTTTTCTAACCTACTTCGAATTGGCCTTACTCACAATTCGATAAACACAATTTCCAAATCTCTTCCGAGTTCGATCACAGATTAGTAAGCACAAACACCAGATTTTATTAAGTATTCACCAAATCATTTGTTCCACAACAATAAGAAAACAATACACCAAACAATATTCCTAACTAGAATATTCTTTCAACAGCTTCAGAAACTCCAACGGTTGATTGTAGAAATTTCCAGCAATACAACGTTTAAAATAATACACAAATTATTTCTACTTAATAATAACTAAAAACTACAAGAGGCAATTTGCTTATATACCTTCTGCAATACTTCTAGATAATTCAAGGTCACTTTTTGAAAACCTTGAGAAAATAGTATTCGATTAATTTACGTTATGCTGATTTGATTCATAAAATCATTCAATTTTATTCATTGTCGACCCAAGTTCTAAGAAGTACAACAACAACACTATTCATTTCATTAATTTGTTGTAGTATTTTGTTGATTTGATTTTCCTAGAAGTGACCTTAATCGTTTGGATTTTTCTCCAATCGTAACAATATTATTGCTGAATCTACTGTTGCCATTACTAATCCAGTAAGAGTTCATATTCCGTCCAAGCAGCGCACAATTTACAGACAAAGACAAGGAAATGCTGTTATTCCGAAATCGTTAATTGATTTAATTACACAAGAAAAATTTAATGATACTCTTCAGGGTGATCCATTTTTGCTCTACGATTCAGGGCCTACCGAAAATCGAATTTTGATATTCTCAACCCAAAGAAACTTTCACTTTTTGGAGGAATCTGACATGTGGTTCGTTGATGGTACATTTAAAACAGTACCGTTAATTTTTAATCAAATTTTTACCATACATAGGGCAAAGGAAAAGTAATCTTTATTACCGAACAAATTAACTGAATCATACAAAAGGTCATTCGAACAGCTTTCCAATCTTTAACTAAAAGCAATTTTATCCCAGAAGAAGCTAATGAAATATTGGATTATTTTGAGGATAATTATATCGGCAGATTTGATGTGCGGTCTAAAAATGAAACTGGCAGGCGCAAACCCAGGTATTGTAATGAATCGTGGAATGTTTACACTGCAACACTAGAAGATTTCGCTCGAACAAATAACTGCGTTGAAGGTTGTGTGGTAACCCACCCACCATTTCAGTTTACTTAACTTCGGTTTCACACCGTATGTATCCAGTGTACATTCATACCATACATTGTATTGTTACCCAATATCATATTCTAATTTTTATGTTAGAATAAACAAAATTTAATCGAATGATTTTTTTTATTTGTTAAAAGAAAACAAAAGTTTTATTTTACATTGTATGATAGATTTATGTTTCACAAAAAATGCAAGACAGCGTATTTTGTCACGTAGTTCTTAAATTGAAGAACGATTGTTTTAACAAAAAGGCAGGGAAAAATCAGTTGTTGTGTGGTAATCCAAGTGAGCATAAGCTCCTAATTTTTAATATCAGTTTTATAAAAATTAAAGGTTAATTATTAAATTTTCTTATTTGTGTTATAATTTAATTGTGTTATAAGTTATAAATTATAAAAATTATAAAAGGTGGTTACAAATAAAAGAATGTTACCGAGTTACCGATTCACATCTACATTTGTGTTTTATTAAAATTTTGGGAAAAGCCTGTGATCTCATCACGTCAGTGGATAATAAGGTGACCGGATAATAAGGTGACCAGGAAGGAAGGAGACCAAGCAAGTAGAAGAGTCACTGAAGAGTCTGGGCACAACATATTTGGCGACCTTGCCAGGAGCGAACACGCAACAAGACGGTTACCACACAGCAGCTCACATCAATATTTTATACAACATCAAAAAACAAGAACCACAATAACTCGTAATCTGGAAGTATTTAACACATCAAAAACAAGTACCAGAATAACTCGTAATCTGGAAATATTCAACAGCAAAAACAAGTACCAGAATAACTTGGAATCTGGAGGTATTCAACATCAAAAACAAGAACCGCAATAAATCGTAATCTGGAAGTATTTAACACTTCAAAGGCAAATACTTACAAAATTTTGTCTAGAAGAAGGCTTCTGGACTTCAAAACACTCAAAAGGCAGGCTGTAAATTGTCGGGTGAGTCACTTTCAATTTTTTGAATTCTCTTTATTTGATAAATTTTTGAGAAAAATTTTATTATCAATTTTATATTGTTTTAATTGTGGAAAATTTTAAATTGATGTGCTAAATAATTCTAAATGGAATTTTCCTTACTTTGATAAATTTTAGAAAATGAAATTTTTGGAAAATTTTAATTACTTTACTAAATAATTCTAAATAGAATTTGGATAATACTTTCTTTATTTTAATAAATGTTGAAGAAAATTTTGGAAAAATTTTAATTAATGTGCTAAATGAGAAGTTTTGAATTTTCTTTATTTTGATAAATTTTTGAGAAAAATTTTATTATCAATTTTATATTGTTTTAATTGTGGAAAATTTTAAATTGATGTGCTAAATAATTCTAAATGGAATTTTCCTTACTTTGATAAATTTTAGAAAATGAAATTTTGAAAAATTTTAATTATATTGTTTTAATTGGGGAAAATTTTAAATTGATGTGCTAAATAATCCTAAATGAAATTTTCCTTACTTTGATAAATTTTAGAGAATAGAATTTTGGAAAATTTTAATTACTGTGCTATATAATTCTAAATGGAATTTGGATAATACTTTCCTTATTTTGAGGGATTTTTGAGAAGAAAATTATGGAACAATTTTAATTAACTGGGTTTGAATTGAATTTTCTTTGTTTTGATAAATATTTGAAAATAAAATTTTGAAAAAAAAATTTTCAATTACTTGCTAATAATTCTAAATGGAATTTTTATGATACTTTCTTAATTTTGATAAATATTTGAGAATGGAATTTCGGAAAATTTTAATTTCTGTGATTGAGTAGGAAATAGATGTCGAAAAGTTAAATTCCGTCTTTACTCAATCGGCTTTACTCGGTGCTACTATCAATTAGTTCTACATGTTGGATTTTGTAACTCTAGAATCTCTAGTGAATCTAGACACCCCTCTCCTTTTTTTAAATAAACAAAATCTCTATGACATGGTTTGCTTAAGACGTTAGACAATTTAATCGATGAATTGGTAAACTTTTGTGAAAATCACGGTTATTGATTAAAAACATTTTTGGTTTTGTTTGAGTACTTAACCAAGTCACTGGAAAATTGTTGACCTTGTGGAAATCAACTAAATTGATTCTTTTTCTTATTCTGTTTTCTTCAATGCTAATTAAGAAATACTGTGCTGCTGTAGGTAATAATCGTATAAGTTGTCCTTTGTAACTTTAGAATCCAAGGAGATTCCTTTCTTCATTACTTTAGCTGAAGGATTTAATTAGCTTCAATTGGAATTTGGCTCACTTAGGTTTAGCCTTCAAATCTGTTCTTCATTCAATTTATATACAACGGTTTCCATGTGGGTTTCAAACGTTTATTACAATCCAATTATAACGGGATAAAACCTGGGACGGAGCAATTTAAAATCAAGTGGTGAACTCTTAATTCAAACTACTGCTAGTCAGCTGTACAGATTGGGCTTGGGAATTGCATAAATCTTAAATAAATTTCGTCTCTTTATAAAATTGTTGACCAATAGTTTAACAGCCAACGGGGCTACTCGCACGAGCGACACTAATATAACGTTTCACTACTGCAAACACTAAAGGAACTGTTAGGTACCATCTCCTCTGTAATAGCTAGTCTTATATGTCAAGTGATAAACCCACAATATTGAACACAGAGTGGGACGGAAATCAATTTAACGAAACTACCCTCTCGGAAGGATTTGTTTCACCTACTTCTCCACCCTTCCTAGGTTTCGAAGACAGCTTTGACATGGTTTTTGACGTGAAGTTAGCCTCTTCGGTAATCCCGATGTTCACTGGAAATCCAAAGGATCTAGAACATTTCTTAGGTTGTGCTAAGTATCTTTATGACATGACCCCAGCGCCTCAACGAACAGATTGTCTAAATTTTGTTAAAGTAATTAAAATAATTGGTGCGGTAGCAGAACAGATCAGGAACAAAACTTTTGCTGACATAGGAGCCTTAGGCCTAGAGTTGAGAAAAATTTGTAAACCAACTCGTCCAGCGGAGCACATCCAAATGGAGCTGTTCCGACTTAAGCAAAATAATCGTTCAATAAAAGAGTTCTCGGAAACGGTCCAATACTTAGTGGCGGAACTGAATACCACAATGACCTCAATTCAGGGGGAGGAATTTAAAGCAGTCATTGAATCCATAAATGAAAAAACTGCATTAAAAGTTTTTACGGAGGGACTAAGAGAACCCCTGCGTTTATACATTAAAACTGGCAGATTTAAAACGCTGAAGGAAGCAATCGCTGCCGCAGTAGATGAGGAACAACAGTCCTTATCCTTACAATCGGGAGTATTCGTAAAGAAAGAAATTGGTCTTCTTAATAGCGAAAACGTATCTAGGTTTGAAAGATTTTGCTCAGCTTGTGGAAGGAAAGGACATCAACTGCAAAACTGTTTTCAACTTCAAAATGGGAACCTAATGAACAACGCTGGTCGACAAGGTAATCATAACGGTCAACAGGAGCGATCTCAACGAAGCGCGGTCCCAACTCGACCAGGAAATAATAAAAATGGTAACAATTTTTCAAACAACCGGCGATTTACGGATAACAATAGGCAACAATCTGGGTACGCAAACGCTAGTAGAACTTATTTCCAGGGTAATCGTTATCGTTTTCCTCACTCGAAACCTACTGGAATTGTCAATTGCTTTACGTGTGGCCAGGATGGACACATCAGTAAAAATTGTAATAAAAGGGTCTATCCTAATCATTCCACGGCTACTAGCCCTCCATTTACAGGGAGTACACAAAATTTTAGACGCGAGGAACGTAATAATGGCAATAATAACTCAGTACCGAATACTAATAGAAAAACTGTTAATGTACTAGAGGAACAGGGAAACGAATACGGGACCCCCGAGCAGGTGGTGGCGGAGGGTCTATAAGTATGTTAAATCCACCTCTTAATATTGTTAAAAAACTAAATGTAGCAAAAGCTACAAACGTAGTAACCTTACATCTAAACGTTGCCCATAGAGCATTAGTTTTATTAGTAGACACTGGTGCAGAAATTAGTGTTCTTAAGGAAGAGGTCCTCGTAAGAGAAACCTCTATATTTAAAGGAAATATTTGCTCTGTGTCCGGAGTGACCAGTGGCATAACCAAAACCTTGGGTACGGTCAAACCCTATATAAGTGAATTAGGAGTACCTTTTGAGTTTCACATAATGAATAATTTATGTATCTGCGCCGACGGTATCTTAGGCCAGAATTTTTTGTTGGATTTCGGAGCTGAAATCAATTTTAATGATAACAGTTTGTATTTAAGAAAACTTGACATGGGTGTCAAAATGAATACGGAGATAGATAATGAGGTGTCTATCCCAGGTAGAAGCTGTATTAATGCTTATTTGAATTGCCACGAAACCGGAAGTTTTTTGGTGCACTCAGGGGAAGTGCAACCGGGTATATTTTTAGCTAACTCTTTGGTAGAAGTTAGGGATCGGAGGATCGTGGTAAACTTGATGAACATTAATGAACACAATGTCAATATAAAGGGTTTTAAGCCCAAGCTTGAACCATTTGAAAACTTCACGATTATTAACGACAGTAGCCCTGATTCCGATGCGGTAGTTGATACGGTGCCGAGTGCAATCAACGAAGTATCAGGAAGCAGAGATATTGGTGGTTCGTTAATCACAATAGGTGTTATGGAAACACCGAATCAAAAAAATAAACTGAGCTATGATAGCAGCAAGGAAAATATAGAATTTATAAATAAACGTATTTCTCATGTATTGGGGGAATTGAATGTGAACATTTTGAATTCCGAAGAAAGGACACAAGTTACGGAACTGTGTACCGATTATATAGATTTATTTTACTGTCCAGGTGACAAACTGACAAGTACGGACATTTACAAACATGAAATTCAATTAAATTCGGGTACGACACCCATCCATGTTAAAAACTATCGCTTACCTTATTCCCAGCGAACGGAAATTAATAAACAGGTAGAAAAATTGCTTGAGGAAGATTTAATAGAACATTCTCGAAGTCCATGGAACTCAGCGTTGTTGGTCGTGCCAAAGAAGAGCACTAACGAAGAGAAAAAATGGCGGTTGGTCATAGATTATCGGAAGCTAAATGACGTAATAGTCGGAGAAATTTATCCTTTACCTAATATCACCGAAATATTAGATCAGTTGGGAAATTCACAATACTTCACCACGTTGGATTTGGCGTCTGGGTTCCACCAAATTGAATTAGAGGAAAAAAGTAGGGAATACACAGCGTTTAGTACTTCAGACGCCCACTTTCACTTTAAAAGATTGCCATTCGGTTTAAAAACTTCCCCTACAGCCTTTCAGAGGATGATGAATATAGCACTTACTGGCCTAAATGGTCACTCTTGCCTGATTTACATGGATGATATATGTGTATATGCTAAAAATCTACAGGAGCATAATTTAAAAATTCGAAAAATCTTCGAGCGTCTGAGACGCCACAATTTAAAACTACAATCTAATAAATGCGTATTTCTAAGGAAAGAGGTAAATTACCTAGGTCATCTTATCACGGCGGGTGGCATCCTTCCGGATCCGGCTAAAATCGAAGTTGTTAAGAACTACCCTGTGTGCAGGAACGCGGACGAAGTAAGAAGGTTCATAGCTTTCGCTAACTATTACCGTAGGTTTATAGAGGATTTCGGACTAATCACTAAGCCTCTCAACGCTCTATTAAAGAAAAACGTTGTATTTAATTGGTCCATAGAGTGTCAAGAAGCTTTCGAACAGCTCAAAAACGCACTTTGTAGTTCCGAGGTATTAGCATACCCTGATTTTGAAAAAGGTTTTATATTGACTACAGATGGCTCAGGTTTAGCTATAGGTGGTGTTTTGAGTCAAGGAATAATAGGTTCGGATAGACCTATAGCTTATGCCAGTCGCGCCTTAAACAAAGCTGAACTAAACTACAGCACAATTGAAAAGGAACTGCGTGCAATAGAATGGTGTATACAACATTTTCGACCTTATTTGTACGGTCACAAATTTATAATAGTTACAGATCACAGGCCGTTAGTTTACTTGTTTGGTATGACCAACCCTTCCTCTAGACTCACTAGAATGAGGATAAAGTTAGCAGAATATGACTTCTCAGTGATACATAAGGCAGGGAAGTTAAATACTAACGCTGACGCCCTCAGTCGTATAATAATACCGGAAAGCACTTTATTACAGTTCGAAGACCTGAAAACTTTAAGCGCATTATCAAAGTTCGAGGAACCTGAAACTTTATTCAATATGATTGCGGTAATCACCCGCAATAGAGCTAAAAACTTAATACCTAAACCTTGTTCTTCGGTTGGCCAACCCAGCGCAGGCCACAGCCAACCTAATCATTATAAACAACTAAACCCTTTTAGAGAATCGAGAACCATACCAAAGGAAGGTATTAAAGTAATCTTTAAACAAAATTTAGAAAACATTCAGGACACTAAGTTCGTATCAAATCGGGATAAATCATTACTTTTTGACAAGAAATCAAATGTATTATGGGTCCAAATAGCAAAACATCGGCTAACCTC
The DNA here is from genome assembly GCA_963693315.1 of Diogma glabrata. Taxonomy (NCBI): domain Eukaryota; kingdom Metazoa; phylum Arthropoda; class Insecta; order Diptera; family Cylindrotomidae; genus Diogma; species Diogma glabrata. The sequence continues at coordinate 255,212 of CAVNZG010000445.1, read as the reverse complement.
TAAGGAGGTAACGCTCTATTTCCAAAACATTGCGCAGTTCGCGGAAACGCAAGGATTTTGCACTCTGGTAGTAAACAAGAAGGACGTCACGAGCATACTGTCTTTAGACATAGCAGAATTTAAGGGTATAATTGCTCACACTTTTAATAATTTAAATAAAGAAATAGTATTGGTAGACTGGGTAGAGAATATTGCTAATCCTATGGAAAGAGACAAAATTCTGGTAGACTATCACAATTCTCCAATTGGTGGTCACGTTGGTGTTAAAAAAATGTACAAAAAGATTAAACTGAGGTACAACTGGCATAACCTCCGTGAGGATATAAGTAATTTCATAAAGAAATGCGACAAATGCCAATATAACAAAAGTTCGAAACATACCCGTTGTCCAATGAAAATCACCACAACCTCTAAACAGGCTTGGGAGATGGTTGCGTTGGATATAGTAGGTCCTTTGATAGCATCAGAGACAGGAAACAAATTTATTCTCACTTGCCAGGACGATTTGACCAAATTTGTAATAGCAGTTCCAATTCCGAATCACGAAGCGACAACTACAGCCAAAGCTTGGGTAGAGAATATAATACTGGTACACGGCATCCCATTAAAATTAAAAACGGATCAAGGAACGGAGTTCCTAAGTAACTTATTTAAAGAAGTTTGTAAATTACTGGGTACAAAGAAAATAATGTGTTCTGCTTACCATCCACAATCTAACAGTGGCCTGGAAAGAAGCCATAGAGTGATGGCAGAATATTTGAGAATGTACGTCGAGCGTCACAGGGAAGACTGGGATACGTGGCTAAAATACTATACTTTCAGTTATAATTCTACGCCGCATACATCAACTAATTTTTCTCCATATTATCTCATGTATGGTAGGGAACCTGAACTACCATCGTCCTTAAATAGACCTCCGGAACTGGTTTACAATTACGATAATTATGCCGTAGAAATTAAAAACAAACTACAGGAAGCTCAGCAGGCTGCAAGAGATACACTGATTTCAAACAAGGTAATTTCAAAAAATTATTTTGATCAATACATCAACCAAAAAACTTACTCCGTGGGAGACAAGGTACTTCTTTTAAAACCAGAGAAATCTAAATTAGATTCACTCTATTCTGGCCCTTTTGAAATTGTCGATGTTTCTACAAATGAGAATAGCACTTTATTGATTAATGGGAAAAGGAAAATAATCCACAATAATAGATTAAAGCCGTTCTTCTCTTAACACAACCAAATGAATTGTTAGGTAGGCCGTTTAGTTGTTAGGTTTTGCAAACGCGTTCTACAAACGCATGCTTTAGAAAATTTCTTTTTACAACTCTTGGAATAATCATCCTTAAATACATGTAGGATTACTTATCGCGAAAAATTTAATTGTTTTGCCGTATATTGGGATTATGGCGTTGAAAGGTTTTTTTTATTTTTATTATTTGGAATTTAATCGCACGTACTTTACTTGCACCTAATACTAACAACACACTTCTTGGGTTATGGGGTCTTGACAATTAGAAAATTGATAACGCAGTTTAACAATAACCTTTTAATTTCTTTATCCGGAATAGGTACAACAAATCTCGTAGTAAAAGTACTGTTTAAATTTTGGACTGTCCTCTATTGAGAATGGGAAATCAAAGTACAAAGGATAAGGAGGTAATAATCGCACCTCAAGCAGTACAGAGTACACCACTACATCCTACTCCGACAAACGAGAATATTATTGCATACACCCATATAGGAATATTTGTATGCTTGATCTTTCTCGGTTTACTGTATTGCCAGCTATCCCACTTATAAATATTCGCAAGTATAAGGAATAATCGGTGGTACTTGAGCCTGGGTATTAATAGTGAAAGAATTTGAACCTAGTGGAATAGTAAATACAGATTTTACGATTCCGACTCTCATTGATTCAAATTGTGGAAAGCGGTGAAATTTATGGTACATAAATTGGAGACCATAGAATTTATTGTAATTAAAATCGGAAGTTGCTGTAATTGGTTGATAAAGAAAGTGTTAGAGCAACTGGTGTTGCCATCCAGTCGAGTAGAAGAGGTACTGGGAAAGCTGCATGGAAGTATTTCTGGAGGACACCTGGGAGTCGATAAAACCCTGGCTAAAGTAAGAGAGAGGTTTTATTGGGTAAGGTATCGAACCGACGTAGAGCAATGGTGTCGGCGATGTGATACTTGTGCGGCGAGCAAAGGACCAAAGACTAGAACTCGAGGAGAGATGCAGCAATACAATGTGGGAGCCCCAATGGAGAGAATTGCGATAGACATCGCGGGGCCATTTCCGGAAACTACAAAAGGTAACAAATACATCATGGTAGTCATTGATTACTTTACAAAATGGCCGGAAGCTTATGCAATACCGAACCAGGAAGCAGTTACGGTCGCGGAAACATTAGTCAATGAATGGGTTTGCAGATATGGAACACCGCTCGAGTTGCATACCGACCAGGGAAGGAATTTTGAATCTCAACTGATGGAAGAGCTGTGCAGAACACTCGGCATTAGAAAAACACGAACTACACCTATGAACCCACAATCGGATGGCATGGTAGAACGATTCAACCGAACCATGGAAGAACATTTGTCAAAGGTAGTAGAAGCCAACCAAAGAAATTGGGACAAGGATCTTCCGTTATTCTTGATGGCCTATCGTAGCGCAGTGCACGATACGACAAGTGAAACGCCAGCGAATATCATGTTCGGAAGAGAACTTCATCTTCCTAGTGACATCGAGTTTGGCATCCCTGGAGGTCTGGTATCCACGAAAACAGATTATGTGGGACAACTAAGGGAGAAGATGAATAAAATCCATCAGCAGGTTCGAGACCACATTAAGATTGCCAGTGACAAAATGAAAACCAGGTACGACATAAATGCAAATAGTGGCGGTTTTCAAGAAGGAGAATTGGTATGGCTATACAACCCCAGAAGAACTAAGGGAAGATCACCCAAGCTGCAGCCAGATTGGGAAGGCCCATATAAAATAATCAAACGAATTAATGATGTCATCTACCGCATACAAAAGGGACCCCGTACCAAGATGAAAGTGATACATCTGCAAAGGTTGGCACCGTACCAAGGTAACATCACCAATGCGATCTCTGATATTGTTCGGGACGAACAAAACTAAATGGAGGGCAATGTAATAAACTTCGTCCAGAATGGGTTAATTTTATTTACTCATTCATTAATTAAAAGTTAACTCCTTTTTCAATCTTTTACTTGTATTGCAAATTGTATTGCATAAATTAATGTAAATTAAATTTGTTATACAAATGTTTACATTACTGGATTGAAAGGAGTTACCTAATACATTTTGCATAAATTAAATTTGAGTTCGCTAATACAAATGCAAGTATGAATGAAAACAGGTGTGGCCTATTTCAGATGTACGGACTACGTAGTATTGATTTCTAGTGGATTATAGAAGTTTCGATTTATTTATTTTTCGATATAAATAAGCAAACAAAAATATCAGAGAGTCAGTTTTACTTTTGCAATTAAAAGTGTTTATAAATATTCGCAAGTTTAAGGAATAATCGGTGGTATCTGAGCCTGGGTACTAATAGAGAAAGAATCTGAACTTAGTGGAATAGTAAATACAGATTTTACCATTCCGAATATTATTGATTCAAATTGTGGAAAAGCGGTGAAGTTTAGTGTACATAAATTGGAGACCCTGGAATTTATTGTAAGGAAAAACGGAAGCTGCTGTAATTTGATGACAAATAAAGTTTGAGATTCTGTTAACTAAAGATCTGTCTTTTAATGTCGTGTTTGTTCAATAATCTAAAAGAACCAACGAAGAGTCGTTACATTATTTTGCCGTTAAATATTGGAAGCAAAAATTTATAAGTGCCTCAATTGTGCAAATGAGAGCCCAGGGGGTGGTCTAGAATTTACAATTACCGTAAGGTATTGTTTTGTTGTTTTACCTTCTTCGGTGCAACAGATGGCAAATTTTCAAATTTTTTTTATTATTACTTTCTAAGGTTGAGTTGATATGAAGTTTTAGTATAAACAATTAAGAAAAATTTTTTTTTGTTCCATTTTTTTTAGGGTTTAATTTGTATGAAGTTTATATAAGAAAATGGAGAAAAACAAAATTTCTCTCATTTTTGTAAGATTAAATTTTTAATTTTTATTGAGAAATAGAGGAAAACAAAATTTCTCTTATTATGTAAGGTTTGAATTGTTATTTTGTAAACCTACAACAACTGATTCCTTTTGTCTGACTCTGTGAACTAAGAGACATTTCTTAGCAATATGTAAGAAATATCTTTCACTAGCGGGAGGGTAATGTGGTAACCTACCCACCATTTCAGTTTACTTAACTTCGGTTTCACACCGTATGTATCCAGTGTACATTCATACCATACATTGTATTGTTACCCAATATCATATTCTAATTTTTATGTTAGAATAAACAAAATTTAATCGAATGATTTTTTTTATTTGTTAAAAGAAAACAAAAGTTTTATTTTACATTGTATGATAGATTTATGTTTCACAAAAAATGCAAGACAGCGTATTTTGTCACGTAGTTCTTAAATTGAAGAACGATTGTTTTAACAAAAAGGCAGGAAAAAATCAGTTGTTGTGTGGTAATCCAAGTGAGCATAAGCTCCTAATTTTTAATATCAGTTTTATAAAAATTAAAGGTTAATTATTAAATTTTCTTATTTGTGTTATAATTTAATTGTGTTATAAGTTATAAATTATAAAAATTATAAAAGGTGGTTACAAATAAAAGAATGTTACCGAGTTACCGATTCACATCTACATTTGTGTTTTATTAAAATTTTGGGAAAAGCCTGTGATCTCATCACGTCAGTGGATAATAAGGTGACCGGATAATAAGGTGACCAGGAAGGAAGGAGACCAAGCAAGTAGAAGAGTCACTGAAGAGTCTGGGCACAACAGTTGGCATAATGGATTTTGCCGGTTAGTTAGTTGTGAACATCCATCTGTTGATTTTTTTTTTTTGAAAAACTTCAACTAGAACAATCGAAAAATGAAATAGTCAAGCAAATGCTTGCTGGAACTTCAATGCCTTCAAAACACAAAAAATATCGGGATTTAAATGAAAGAATCAAAAATGTTGCTGAGAAATATTCAATTGTGGAAATCACCGATTATTTAACTGCAATTGCATACAATACTGTATGACGAAAATGAAAAAAACAATCTTAGTAAGTTTTATTCAAAATAGTAAAATATTTGCTACAATATACTTATTTTTCTGATATTATATACTTATAGGAATTAGCAAAAATATAATACCACATATGTTACGATGTTCAAATAGAGATACCAAGTATGTTGGTCAAAAAGAAGGAATTAATTTTTTAGATCGACTTCAAATAGAGATACCAAGTATGTTGGTCAAAAAGAAGGAATCAATTTTTTAAATCGACTGGCGGTTTTCATTCCGCTTTATAAGTAACCAAAAAAATAAAATCTTTAATAAAAAATCTAAAAAAAGTAAAAAAAATAACATTTAATTAATATTCAAAAATCATTTTCTGGTAAAATTAATAACCGAAAAAATTCTTCAAAAATTTGCGCAATTTTTTGAAAATTTTTTCGGTTATTAATTTTACCAGAAAATGACGTTCGCGCAATTGTTGTTCGAGTAAATGTTTTCGAGTAAATGTTTGTCAAGTAAATGTTTTTCGAGCAAATGTCATGGAATCGTTAAGAAGTCCTACAGGAGAAGACAGAAATAAAAAATCTGCAGGAGCATCATAAACAATCGAGCATTTTTGATATGTCAAGAAGTGCTCCAGGAGAAGACAGAAATAAAAAATTTACAGGAGCATCAGGGGTTCAACAAGCGGTCCAACAACTCCAGCTTCAACAACAACATCAACGGCATCAGCTTCAGTTCCAGTTCCAACAACACCGAAATTTGTTTCAAGCATACGGACAAGGCAAGAAGTAAAGGGTGAGTCCCATTTAGATACAATTATTAATTCTAATTTAGTTAGCAATAAGGAAGAAAAAAATAAGAAAAATAATTAGTAATAATTTAGTGTTATTGGCTAATATTACTTATATTTGCCGTATCGGGTCGAGAGTGGTGTCATTGTGGTATCATTTTGCTGATATTATATACTTATAGGAATTAGCAAAAATATAATACCACATATGTTACGATGTTCAAATAGAGATACCAAGTATGTTGGTCAAAAAGAAGGAATTAATTTTTTAGATCGACTTCAAATAGAGATACCAAGTATGTTGGTCAAAAAGAAGGAATCAATTTTTTAAATCGACTGGCGGTTTTAATTCCGCTTTATAAGTAACCAAAACAATAAAATCTTTAATAAAAAATCTAAAAAAAGTAAAAAAATAACATTTAATTAATATTCAAAAATCATTTTCTGGTAAAATTAATAACCGAAAAAATTTTTCAAAAAATTACGAAATTTTTTGAAATTTTTTCGGTTATTAGTTTTACCAGAAAATGACGTTCGCGTAATTGTTGTTCGAGTAAATGTTTTCCGAGCAAATGTTTCTCGAGCAAATGTCATGGAATCGTTAAGAAGTCCTCCAGGAGAAGACAGAAGTAAAAAATCTGCAGGAGCATCAGGGGTTTAACAAGCAGTTCAACAACTCCAGCTTCAACAACAACATCAACGGCATCAGCTTCAGTTCCAGTTCCAACAACACCGAAATTTGCTTCAAGCATACGGACAAGGCAAGAAGTAAAGAGTGAGTCCCATTTAGATAAGGAAGCAAATAATAAGGAAGAAAAAAATAAGAAAAATAGTTAGTAATAACTATAATTATAATTTAGTGTCATATAAAATGGATAGTGATAGTTATTGGGTAATATTACTTATATGGGGGTAGGCCGGATCGGGTCGACAAGCTCAAAACAGGTAAAAAATCGCGGCGGTCTTGCCCCTGGAAAAAGTTGTGAGGGGTCAAAGTTTGGTTTTTTTCGGTGCAATTTTTAAAATTTTTCAAGCAGCCATGATTTTTATTGTCAAAACAAATCTTGAAAAGAAACCACTTAAAAATTGAGAAAATCAATTTAATTTATTTGTACGATCTGTGTAAAGATCCATCAAAGATGATTAAAAAATTACAGGATTGGGGAGTCATACCTCGTTAGGGCGAATATAGATGTTACAATTGCAATGGATTTTTAAAATTTGTTGTGCCAGGACTATTGCTCTTTTGCTCCAAAAAAATATAGTTTTTATTTTCAATTACAATTTCATTAATTTTCTCAAAAGTCGCTATATTTTTGTATGCTACTGTTTCGCTTTATTTTTGTACGCTACTGTTAAGATTTACTTACGTCACTCAATTTCAACAATAAACATGTAAATATTTTTTCTGTGATTTTAATAAACTTTTCAAGTTTTTTTTTACTTAGAAGAAGGGAACTGTTTATTGTTGATAGAAGGGGAAACAGAGAAGCTGATGAGATGATATAAATAAGAATAAATTGTTTGAAATAACGATCAGTATAATTTTAAAACTTAAAGAGTAATAGTACAAAATTGGAAATTTAATAAAAAAATAATATACATGTTTGTTTTGTTAGTAGTAATAAATTTTATTTTAATTTGTGCTAAAATTTAACATGATTTCTTATTGTAAATTGTTCAAGTTTTCTTTAAATAATATGAAAATAAAACAAAAATCAAATTCTTTTGTGGAAAAATGTTAAAAAAAATACATGATTGTATTTTGTTTTTTTGTTGATTTATCTTCATAAATAAGTGATGATGTTTAGTAAAGAAATTTATTGGTTTAAAATCGTTGAAAAAAATGGCTAGGGAGTTACGATGAAGACAACAAATTAATTCGTGAGCCTGACCGTTAATTTCTTTCCTTTTTATGTGTTGCAATAGTCAATTAACTATTTTAAATTTAGTCCTGATGTCTTTCGATGGTATTGCAATAACAAAGTTCAAAAACTCAAGAGAAAAACCCAACCATGCAAGATGCACGTGGATTTTCGCTGTGGAACTTTTATTGAAAAAAATTCAAAACTGAGTTTTTTCCACATACTTCGGTATGACAGTTTTGTTTGTTTTTGAATTTTCACTGAATGTAATTTTCTACCCTAGTTTTGTTCATTTGTGGTGTGCTGGAGTGTCACTAGTGGTCATTTCGGATGAGATTCAAATAAGTTACAAAACAGTAGTGAAGTTACAAAACAGCCGAGAAGTTGTCTTTGATTCTTTTATTTTGAAAGGTCAACAAATGAGGGTGAAGGAAAAATAGTAGAAATTGATGAATCGAATTTTGGCAAAATTTTTTTTCATTTTTATTTTTTGGGAAAGAAAAAAATACGAAGAACAAACGAACATAAACATTGAGCTAGAAATAAGCTAAGTGGAGCATCATGCCACGAAGAATATAATAGATTGTGGATGAAAATCACCACAGAATTAAATGCGGACCACCCCGCAAAAACTACAAATAGTTGTCGGCAAGTGTGGAGAAGAATTTCAGAGTTGGCAGAAGTGAGGAGCTAAAACAGCATTATTAAAAAAGGTAGATAATATAAAAAAAATTGCTGTATAAAAATTATTTCCTAGAGGAATCTTGAAAACGGGAAATTTATGCTGCTGAAATAATGGGTTTAACAAATACATTTCGGAAATTCTATTAAAGAGTTGTTGTAATGGTAGATATCCAGTTTTTATCTGTAATTTTATAGATGATAAACATTTTTCAAATTTGAAGGCACTAATGTCGTTTAAAGTTGTTCTACATTTAAGACAGTCATTTGATAAATGGAGTAGACCATGAAGATTAAAAGTAGCAGTTGAACTTCCATATAGATCTTCTTGCATCTGCACAAAATTTTTTAACAGTGTGTCAGCCTCTGAATTTCGAGTACAGCAGTATTTGTCGTTTAAAAGTAAAGTAATCGCCGAAGACAAAGTTATAAAATGTGTGCAAATTTCTGGAGATAATTTACTTTTCAACACGACTGGCCAATACAATAGGAAATGTCGTAACTCCGTTGCTTTCCAACGTTCGAATTCTTCTAAGCTCCTTGGTTGTCTATTAAACTCATTCGGTAGCTTGATTTTATCTAAAGAATGAGATACTGTTTTTATTTTGGCCTGGGATAAGGAATACAAACATTTGCGTTTTCTTACCCAAAAAAAAATTAACTGTTTTGTAATACCCAACAAAACACAATGCATGTAATCGATGGGTACCTGAGACACGCAATCGAAATTAATATTTTCAAGTGGAATAGGCTGAATCTGTTTGTGATAACATAAATCAGCTCTATTTCGGAATGACGCATCTGTCCTGGGCTCAGATTCTAAAGTTTGTTCGTAAGGAAAAACTATATGTCCTTTGTTAATTGCTCCTTTTATTGTACATTTTGTACTACAAAAATATCCAGAATGGGATTTCAGGCATAGCACTTTACACCTAGCATCGGAATCACAAATAACGGATCTTACTGCAACTTTCAGGTGTTTGTTGCCATGGTCATAGCCAATTGCTTCCAATATTTCCATTTCCTAAATAAAATCTTTAAGATATAAGCGAAAATCAATATTTTTGCTTCTACCATGACAACCAGAAACAACGAAAATATCCTTAAAGCCAACGATATTAATCATCAAAGGCCAAATTTGACTGTTAGAGCTTTTGGAAATTGGCAATCGGTCAATTCCTACATCAATCTCTACCCTCTTAATATCTCTTAACTTATATTTTCTAAGAAAATAATCTAGCGCCCTTGATACATCTAAACAAAAGTAACTAACACCTGAACCAATATTTGTAATGCCGGCAATACGTGGAGTAATGCGTAATGCCCTGACATTATTTGGGAGTCAAGGAAAATATTCCTGCAAAACCAAAAGAATTTTATTCATCGTTATACCACATATGGTAGTACCAACGGCTATCCGCCGCAAGTCGTACTTTAATTTAAAAATATTGCGACCTGAATTGGTAGAACTTTCAGAATTGGATGGGGATGGTAAACAAATTTGTGTTTCTTCTGACATAAAGGAGGAATTGATGCCTTAGCTATTTCTATCGTCTTCAGATATGACTTCTACTATATGTGAACCAACATCTTCAGAATAAAATTGGCTTTGCTCTTCGGAGGGTACTGGCTGTACCATCTCGCTCGTTTGAGATTCCTCGAGCATTTTAATTAAATTTGTGGAGAATATCAGCAAGTGATATTAAAATATGACAAAATTAGATATTCATTAATATCAGGAAAATAAAGGAAAACACAGGAAAATTTGTCTGGGCCGGGAATGCCCACATTTTTTTACAATATTCAGCGATAAAATAATTAAAAGATAAGAATTATCAATAATTCAACGTGAGAGAATATTTGTTTATCACGAAGAAGGATATTCTCAAGTTTAAATTGCTTAAAAATGAATATTTCGCGTTCGGCTGTCCAACGTACGTTAGCGCGCTATCGTGCTACAGACACTCACGACTCAAAAAAACGTTCTCGCTGCCCAAAAAGTACATCAAAACGTCAAGAAATTGAAATAGCGAATATCTCTCTATTAAATAGACGTCTATCCAGCAAAATTACTCTGAAGTACAATCAATTCCATGATCCGAAAGTTAGTGTGTCTACAATAAAAAGTAGCATTCGAGAAAAAGGTCTTTGTATACAATCGCAAAGAAACAAAACAATAAAGCAAACTATAAACAAAAAAAAACATTTTAACCGCATTTCGTCTAAATAGTTTATACGATTTAAAGAACTTTTAGTTGCACCTTGTGCATAAGCTCATTCGTTTTTCTACGAAATATTTAAACTTGTTTTACTTCGTACATTTGTTTCTTTACGAAAAATAGTTTTTTGCTAATATTACCTTACTTGCCTTTAACACGCCATAAGAAATGTTTGTATAAGAATTGGAATATTTGTTGTCAATAAAATTGATTAAAAGTGATTGTTTTATTAATCGTTTTACTAAGTATTGTTTTATTAAGTAATTGTGTTAATAATAATTCGACATTTTAAATATGGTGTTAGCATAAAATAAATGCCAATTAAATACATAATATAAAACATGGTCCTTCGAGCCGGATAGAATCCAGCCATTTTGGGATTCTGATGAAACGATATAAAAACAAGTACATACATAACTGGATTGGATTAAAACGTTGATATTAATTGGCAAATGTATTAAAAAATCATCAAATTGGAATAAAATCAAACCTAAATGGATCTGGAAAATAGAAACAGGAAATACAAGCTTAAATCGATGAAATTTTAATTGGCGAATTGAAACAACGGAGGGTGTTAACTAAAAGATAAGTAACAACAGCCAATCATTTTAAACTTAAAAATTTAACTCAGGGTTAACATAACCTCAATTATAAAATTATTTGTGAAACATTCGTTTAAAAGGCACGTGCATTCAACCTAAATTTAATTACAAGTAAATTTGATTACAAATAGATTTAATTACAAATAAATTTAATTACAAGCAAATTTGATTACAAATAGATTTAATTAGAAATAATTTTAATTACAAGTTATTGTGAACCAGTTGTTCAAAATTCACGTGCATTTAACCTAAATTCAATTACTAGTAAATTTGGTTACAAATAAATTTAATTATAAATAAATTTAATTACAAGTTATTGTGAACCAGTTGTTCAAAAATCACGTGCATTTAACCTAAACTTAATCACAAATAAATTTAATACAAATTATTGCGAACCATCCGTTTAAAAATCACGTGCACAAAACCTAACTTTAATTATAAAATTATTTGAAAATCACGTGCACTTTGCTTGTAAACCTTTTTATGAACCATTTTGTCATAAATCACGAGTGCTTTAACCTTACTCTTTATATAACATTACACAACTTCATCAAATTGTTGTTTCCTTGGATACTCTTATGATTGTGATTGTTCTACAATTCCATTTTATAATTAAATTTCATTGATAATTTCCACTTTGTAATAGGATGCCTCCAAAAGGGGAAGAACAACCGAAGCCAGTTGAACAAATTTCAGCTCAAGCAAGGGCTACCAATAAAATAAAATACATAAAATTCCAAATAGATTCACTCGAAGCCTTTTATGAAAATTTTAAGGACACCTCTATTCTTGAAATCCAAAGTAGAATCACTGGTCTACAACGTTGTTACGAAGAATATTTGGCTCTTGTCGAGTTTTGTTCTTCTAATTTAAATGAGAAAGAGTTCGAAAGTATTCTCGAAAATAATCTAAGTGCTTGGAAACCAGATTTCAATTGAATAAACCAAAGTTAAACTGATTAGTCGATAACAATGCTACAAACAATCTGAAATTTAATAGCAAAACTCATTCAATTAAACTTTCAGAGGTACAAATCCCTTATTTCGATGGTAATCCAGCTGCATGGTTAATCTTCAAGGATACCTTTGAAGCTGTGATCCATAACAATTCGGAAATCGATGATATAGTAAAATACACATATTTGATAAATAAACTCAAAGGAGACGCTAAGGCAACAATAGGGCACATTAACCTCTCATCCATTGGGTATGAAAAGGCATGGTCAGATTTGAAATCTCGATTTGACAACAAACGGTTAATTATCGAGAACCACATCGAGCAATTGTTCAATTTACCAACCATAACTAAAGATAGCTCCACAGAGTTAAGAACCTTAATTAATGCTTGTCTTTCGAATTTATCCGCAGAAGGCCTGTCCCACTTTATATAATTGAAACAATTTAATTATTTCAACATTACTTTATATCAGGGATGCCCAGAAATCATGGAAGAGATGGCCAAAAATTTACAAGAACAAAAATGACTGGCCGCATGGAAAAAAAATAAATAAACAGTATAAATTATGTTAAGATTTTTTATTCAAATTAAGTCGTGAACATTAAATTCTTGTGTAGTATTACTAATTCTTAGTTCGTTTTTCAAATGAATGTCAGTTAGTCTATTTCTATAGGAATTTGTTAGGAATATTTAAGTTTGAATTTAGTACGTACCAAAATATTGTACTGTTTTAAACGGAACTTATTATTATTGTGGTGTTCGCTATTTTTATAATATTTTTACAGGCCGCACCAAATCATAAAACTGGCCGCATGCGGCCAGATGGCCGCAGTTTGGGCACCGCTGCTTTATATAATTGAAACTATATTAATTATTTCAATATCATGTAACGTCGCCTATATTCACCTAAATAATAATAAAACCAATTCATATTCTTTTTCGAATTCAATAAAAATTTATTTCAATCATTTCAATTCATTTTTTTCAAAAGTAATAACTTAAAACATTTTTTTTTAAATAACTATAACGGCCAACTCAATTTCAAAATGTAATTATGAAAGTAAACGAACGCACCATTTTCTTTCATATTTTCGATCAGATTTTGTGCTCAATATTTTTCATTTTGTTTTTTTTGCTGAATGTGAAAAATGTCAGATTAGCACATTTTTTTTTTTTGGTTAATTCATTTTTGATTTTTCATTCCAAGTTTTGATCTTAAAAAGAAAACATTGTGTTTAGTTTTTTTAAAAAACCAATAGCTCTTATTTTGGATTTCAATGATAAATCATTGATTTTAGTTTTTTTGATTTAATGACAAAAAGGAAAGAAAAATAATTTGATGCTATTGTGCTAAGATAATAGATAGTAGTATGTCCAAAGGATCATATTGTGACATTTCTTTAAATTAGTTAATTAATTATTAATTAATTAATTAATTAATTAATTATAAAAATGGAAACAAGTTTGTGCTAAACAATCGGTATGAAAAGAAATACGCCTAAATTAAAATAAATAAATTTTGTGAGTTGAGATGCAATTGTTTTTTTTCTATCTACGACATATGAGTAGATGCATATTCGATATATGTTGTTTATGATTTATTCAAGATCCAGTATATTGAAATTTGTGAGGTGGCAGTGGAAAAGAATACTATTGTTTATGACTTGTTCAAGATTCGGTATATTGTGTAAAATTGTAAAGGCGGCAGCTACTCAAGACGTCAACATCATCAATCAAGTAAATAAGTTAAGTTCCTTTATATTTTCTATTTTTCTAATTATTTTATATATAAATATTTAAAAGATTTGAATTGCGTGTAATGTTAGGTTAGGAATAAATTTTTGTGTTGAGAGATTTCCAAGATCCAGATGCGTCTGGAACAAATTCGTTCCCGGCGGTGTTTATATATATATATATATATATATATATATATATATATATATATATATATATATATATATATATATATATATATATATATATATATATATATCACGACTGCCACCTAGCCGGGAATGTGCTATCCCACCTAAACATCATCAAGAGATTCTGTTAATGTGTAAGTTTTAAAAATCTATAAAAACATCAAAATGACGACACGCAAAAAACTACCGTTGCACTGTATATAAGCTAAGTTTATTTTTTTTATATGTTATTATTAGTTTTTTTTCACATTCAAAAACAAATAATTTAATTTTGTATCATAAAAATTTACATATTTTAATAATAATAATTTAATTTATAATAATAATATAATAATAATTTAATTTTGTATCATAAAAATTTACATTTTTTTTTATTTTTTTTAAATAATAATATATTTGTTTAATTTTAATTACTACTAAACATTTGATTTAAATTTATATACTATCTCTCGATCCAAACAATTTGATCGCTTATATACACATATTACAGGTTTTCTGTTTCCCATTCCATTATTGTAACAAGCAATTTCCACTAATATAAACAATCATTTATGCAAAACATGTTTTACAATGTATCATTAATTGAAACAAAAAAAAAATACAGTAGTACAAACATATGTCCCTACGCTTATTACAATTGAAGAAAATAAATTATTAGCAAATTTCTTTGAATACGAATACTATTATTTTAGAGTAAAAATTGAAAATAGTCCGTCGTTACAATGTAAGTATAAATAAACAAAACAAAACCAAAAGCGTTAACAACCAAAATAAAATATTTTCATTGTCACCTAAATTCAAAACATTTTGACATTTAAAACCAGCAAAAAATCTAATTTTTTGAATGATAAATTGTAACGATTACTCAGATTTCGTTAGCTTATGCTAAATTTCTTTAAAAAAAATGCATGTAGACTCGCCTTATATCTTATAAAGAATTTTGAATTTGAAATGGCAATTTTTAGGGCTAATTTGTATAAATTATTTTTTTTATTTTGGAGATACAATGTTGTTGATACATATAAATATATATAGACCTCTCGTTAGCAAAGCAAATCTCATTGCAAGTTTGAAATTCAATTGGTAATCTGTGCTGCGATTATGGAGTTTTCTCATTGTGAATAAACTCACAAATTGTGACGGTGAAGTTGTGTATGAATACGCATAATTGGTTTTTTCATACAATTAAAAATTCATAATTGTCAATTTTTAATATTGAATAACGGACGGATCCTTTCGCATAATATTTTATTCACGAAATAATTTTTTAAATAATTTTTATTGACGAAATTATCTCGTAGTTTTAAACTCTCAATTTGCCATAATCGCAGCACAGCAAAACGTTGTTTCATAGCCATATGATATAAAATTTTGTAATGTCGTCAATACGCGTGAATAAATTCAAATTTTCATAACAACAGTTCAGCAAATTTCCCTAATACATAAAAAAAACATAGTAAAACAAAAACAGCAAAAGGGAAATAAAGATAAAGTAAACTTTACCTCTGGTAACTCTCGTTTTTTTTTAAACAAGATGTGACAAGGTCACTATGATTTTTTTCATAAAGACATTCCATGTTTAATTTTAAAACAAAAAACATCAATTCCAAGTTTCACTTTTACAAAGTCAACATTTACTCAAAATTTTGTTTGTCAAAAGATAACTACGTTTTATTAAAACTTATTAAGAAAAAAATTAGAAATAAAATGGTCAATGTGATCGGATTTAACATTATATAGTTAAAGTTAATTGATTTTTTTTCTTCAATGTTTTCATATTTTAATAATAAAATTAAGGAAAAAGAAAACAAAAGTTATTAAATGTGTTTTTTTATAGACAGAATAATGTCGTCAGAATTTTCTTGTTTTAATGTTGTAAAGGAACTAAAAGAAAATGTTGTACCTATAATAAAAGTGATAAGTTTTGGTTTTTATTCTAATAAATTCTAATTCTATGTTCGTTGTTGAGACATTGGCGCTATCCCGTATTGCTATATGTTTTCGTATACAATAATTTTAGTGGCAAAAGTCCAAATTCTAACAATTTATAAATATAAAACTTTGTGAAATCAAAAGTTCATTGTAAAATTTTTTTTCAATTAAAGGTGAAATTAAATTTTTTTTTCATAAGTTTAAATTTTTCTAACGTATATTAAATGTTTCTAGTGAACTAGTTTAAATGTTTCTAATGAACTACAAAAAAAACCGGAATAATACTTTATTTTTTTTAATAAATAGTTAGTGTCGTGCTTTTTTTTCTAAATCACAATTTGTGAAAAAGGTTGGTTTACAAAAAATTTTTTTATGCTTAAGGTAATCTTAGTTGTATTTTTTTTTATATTTAGAAATAAAATAAAAGAGAAACCAAGTCAAACCAAAGAAGGGCTTGCTTAAGGTCTATTAATATCATGTCTTTAAGTACCAACTTAGCTCCAGATAGTTCGTCAACTGAAGCTCTAGAATTTTTAAGCATGTCAATAAAAGGCGTTGATATTGAGGAAAAGTATTTGATGTTATTGGAAAAGCAAGCTGATGATGATCTAAACAATGAATCAGACGAAGCAGAATTGTTAACGACGAACATATTTAAGTGGTCTTCTGATATACATACAGAGTGTAAAAGCACAGTGGAAAAGGAAAATGAAACCAGTAATGTCAATGGTTATTTATGCGCCGAACTAGCAAACAAATTGAAAACATTACTGCCGTACTTTCCATTATTTTCCGAAGTTATGCCTGCATGCTTTGGGTATGGTTCTGAACGGCCTACATCCGCACCAGTTGAGTCGGAGTTCAATGATTTGAAACATCGCGTCTTACGAAATCACAGTAAACCAATAAAAGTCGAAGATTTTATTGCTCATCATATAACGTCATTCGCAGGTCAATTAAAATTAGCATTAGCTGATACAGAAGAAGACGTTACAAAATCACCTTTACAAAACATTAATAATGATTTTGTCATTAGTGTAAAATGTAACAACACTTGCGATAATGAGTGTGCTACTAGACTGGACGACTGTTCTAAAGATAATAATGATACTGCCAGTTTAATAAACAATAATACGAATATTAATAATAATGATAGAAAAGACAATAAAGAAAATAAAAAATAGCAGAAAATAAAAATGTCGGCAGCAAAAAACGAAGAATATCGAATACTAATAAAACATATGTTGACGCATTGTCAGAGATTAATTTTGAATCTAACTGGCGTAATAAAAATAAAACAAAACGACCACGAAGATATTGTGATCCCCATCCAGAATTCAATCCAACCCTTAAAAATATGGCAGGCATCCCGATAATTATCAATGGCAATTATTGTAAAAATGTCCAGGATTAAAAAAAAATTATGTTGTCTATAACACACCTAACATACCTTACAATATATATTGAATTTTTTTGTTTTTATGAATAGTTTAACTAAATTGAATAATTGAATATAAAATAAATTCATTCAGAATGATTTCCTGAATCACTTACCGTAATGGGCTTGCGGACGGTTTATTTTTAGATGTATTTCATTACATTTTCAAAACATGATCTGTCAACGAGCTGAATTTTCCTAAATGAAATCCATCAGGATAGTGTCCATTAGTTGTTACGGAGAACGTCGCATAGATGGCAGGAATAAATTTCCCTGTTTTTTTTTTATTTTATTTTTTTTGTTAATAATAAATTTTGATATACGAGGTATATTATCGGGAAAAACGACGAATCAAGAGTCATTAATTTTTCAAATTGAGAAGGAACAAGTCAAAAAAAAGAAGAAAAACAAATTTGAATGCGTCGGGGGTGGCATTAATCGGTTGGATGCTGTTCATTATAATCAAGAAACAAAGAAAAAAAAAAAACAAAAGTAATCCAAATTATAGTTTAAACGAAAAAAAAAATCGAAAATTTAAAAAAAAACCTAGTGACTTTCTAAATTGATTCCTTCTTTCCTGATTGTTAACACTAGAATATATAACAAAAACATTATATTTTTATCAATATCAAAATGCCGGAAACCTTCCGTCAAGCCAGTCGGTAAACCAGGTGATTCAGTGAAATAATTATCAGTAGTGTTAATAGTTTTTATGTTAAAGAAAAATTAAAGAAACATTAAGTCAACAACATAGCATATATATGTGTATGATTCACATACAGTAATCCCTCCGACTGCGCGGTAGTTCCGTTCCAGAAAAACAGCGCGCAATACAAAACCGCGCAATGTGAACCCTATTTTGTATGAAAATGGGGGGTTCGGTTCCAAATTTTGAAAAAAATTCAAAAAAAAAATAATTTAAAGTTATAATTAAACAAAAATGAATATATATAGCCTGAAAAACATGTATTACTTCGACAACTCTTAAAAAGAAAACACTTCATAAGTTAACAGATAAATTAACATAAATAACATTTCAAAAAACAACTCAAATTTAAAAAAATAATATCAATAATATGAATTTGTTTAGAATATTCTTACTGGCTTAAAATTGAATTTGATCTATATTGAATGTTCCAGCCACACAGTTAAAAATAAACTGAATTTCTAATGTAAATTGCTACATATATGGGTCATTCTTTTACAAACCGAACACATTTTTGATTTGGCTGAAATTTTTTTAGGGCTTTTATAGGAAAATTCCCAAATTCCCATTTCCCAAGAAAAAAAGATATAAGTGCTCGAGAATTTTTTTTTTTCGAAAATAAAGCGGTTCTAAATTTCGAGGATTTCGTGATTTTTTGCTGGAAGATTTATTTAGATTCATAACTTCAGTTCTGGTAATGATAGAAATTTTTTTCTGTTTTATTTCAAAGCTATATAAGATGAACTTTAAAAAAAAATTGTTATCTACAAAAATTATTAACAAATTCCAATGTGTAAACAGTTTAGCAATAAAACAGACACTTTCTCTCTGACACCTGCAATTTTGCTCTCTCGTGTACGAGTAGCATTAGAAATAAATTAATTTATCGAGCGCGGAAAGACACAAAATTCCATAAATTTTTGTTGTCACGCGCTGGATAAAATAATTTATTTCTAACAGTAAAACTATTTTCTCCATTGAACGTAGAATACGATGGGTATATCAAATACTCTTTATTTTTGTAGGGCAATCACTAAAAATCGATTTTAACATTTTATTTGTTTATAACAATCGGAACTTGCTAATTATTTTTATTGAATATATTTTTTATTAAAATTCCATCTCTTAACTTTAAAATAAAATAAAACAAAAGCTTCTATCATTAATAGAACCGAAGTTATGAATTTTTGAAAATAAACCGTCAAGCCAAAAATCACGAAATTCTCGAAATTTAGATCGACTCTATTTTCCAAAAAAAAGATCCTCGAACACGTATACTTTTTTCAATATTAAAAATTTTTTAAGCCAAATCACAAATGCATGATTTTGTTCAAATCTGTTCGATTTGTACAAAAATGACCCATATGGCAAATGTAATTTTTTTTTTCATTTTAATTGTACGAACTTCACCTACATATTCTAAAAAAAATTTTTAAACGTCGCGCAGTGTGAAATTTTAATCGCGCAGTGCGAAAATTAGTATTGAAAACTCATCTCGCGCAGTGGAAATCGCGCAGTTAAAACCCGCGCAGTTGGAGGGATTACTGTACTAAATTTTTTGTTATATTTCATTTCGGCTAATTTCACGGTCTTAATAATAATATGGTAACTGTAAAAAAATACAATAAAACTTACAACCTGTGAGATGCAATTGTGTGTTTTGTTATTACACATTAAGGTAAATTATTACACAATAACAATAACGTTATTACACAATAACGTATAGTAAATTAATACACAAAGACACATCGACACATGTCCAAATACATTTAAAACAATAAACTTTGGAGTTTATTCCAGTAAAAATATTAAAAAAAATTTCTAGGAAAAATCAATATTCTTGTCAAAATGAGATACCTTTACTTAATTGTGAATAAAAGCGAAATGCGTTCATCGATTTTCATGACCTATGTCTCGTTTTGTGCACAGATTATGTGACTTTACGTCAAAGTAATAAGACTTGACACTTTTTCCCGTTTTGAATTTTTCATGATTTTTTAAAATACAATTTTTTTATTTTTAGGCAAAAAATTATTTTTTTTCTTTATAAATTTATTTATAATTGCGAAACTGTTGATTGTATAAAGAAATAGTATAATAGTAGATTAAAGAAATTGTAATTCTTAATTTTTCTAAATTTGTTTCAGTAAAATAGGACTAGTCGTTCTCAAGTTATGTCCCCAAAACGTGACTATTTCCCCTATATGATACATACTAACTTCAAATCGATATATCTCGATCCCTAGACGTGACCCAGCGAAACGCCGGGACACGTATAACTTTTTTTTTACCGGTATAACTTTTCCCGGTAGTCAGAACCCCAGCGGATCACTGACCCCTACCATTTGTCGCACAGTGTTATTAGTTTATCTTTTCTTCTTTTTTGTTGGGTCTCATAAAAACTTATTACTAATTTTAATATGTGTCAGTTTTTATTAGAGATTTTTCCTGTACCAGAGGCCATATGTTTATTTAATATTCATCTCGGCAAAACTGTATCTGTATATTACAGTTATCAACAAATTCAAAAATTCTACCAACACAAATGTTATTTCTATACAATGTGATAAACCTGATGTAAAACAAAAAATTATGAATTCATTTATCGGCTGACATCGGCACTGCAATAACTGGTAAAGATAATATTTTCGTCACAGATCATCTTTCTAGTTATAAACAAGATTTACTCAAAAAAGCGAAACAATAAAAAACGTCGAAAAAATACAAAATTATTTGGGTGTAAAGAAACAACATTTTAGCGAGTATTAACTAGGAAACGAAAATCATGAACATCAAAGCTATTGAGCAAGTTGACATATTAAATGCGAACTATTAGTTATTACATTGAAATTGTTTTGTTTTACTGTTTGTGCTAAGCCGTAAGGTGTGTAATTTTACTATAAATTAAAAAAATAAAATTTGATTATAAAAATGAAAAGTTACTAAATTTTAACTAAATCGATTGTTTAAATATTTATTACCGATACAATTTATTAAACGTAAGATTTTATAGTAAATATATATATTCTATAATTTCAATTTAAATCATTTAACTGAATGTGATATATCTATGTGTTGTGAATAACATGGCGGTAAACGGGATTTACTGAATTGTAAATTCTGATTTATTTAATTCTAATAATTTTGATTGCTGCTCTATTGAGTAATAATAAAACTTATCAAACTACAATTCTCAAAAGTTAGGTGATCATAATCATAACTAAATTGTGGCACAATTGTGTAGGTTGATTTAGAAGTACCGTGCTTGCCGGAATACTAAACGTTAACACGTTGCGTGTCAATATCGTAAAAAGAATACTTTCACAAACAGTCCATCCACGTCAAGGTTGTAAAAACACACATTTAAAATTTATCATTTCACGCCATTATTGTTAAAAATAAATATTCAAAATTTTTTCCATCCTTGCCAATGTTGTAACGTCTATAACGACACTAACATACACAAGCATTTTTATTCTATATGAAATGATTGTTGTCATTGTTTTCATTTTTGTTTTAATTTGTTTTCATTGTTGTTGTTTTCATTTTTGATTGTTTTCATTTGTTTCATTGTTTTCATTTTTAACATTCTAGTTCTTATGAAAATGCCGAAATATAATATTAAAACACGTCTCACCAATCGAAACCCATATCAAAAATGTTACAGAATTGAAACTGAAAATACTGAGCAATTTTCGGGTAGCTCAGAACAATATTCGTTACCAAAACAGTTTACATTACCGCTTAATGAAAAATTTACCGATAACCTGTTAAACCTTGATTTGAATGATGACGGCAGCGACCGTGAAGTGTTATCGGAATTTGAAGGAGAAAATATTGAACTGACAAATAATATAAAAATGTTAGATTTCTTACATACTTGGGCGGTTAAATATAGCATCAAAGCAAATGCTTTGAATGGACTTTTAGTTTTTATTAAGTCGCTTGGATATAGTATTCCTGCCGATAGTCGAACGCTATTAAAAACTCCAAGAAATAGAGATATTTTAGTTTGTTCTCCAGAAAAATATGTACACATTGGATGTTCATCAGCCTTTGATTCGTATTTAGACACTAAAGAAATTCCTATGCCTGATATCGTTTTTGACATAAATATTGACGGATTACCGATATCAAGAAGTAATCAAAGCTGTTTTTGGCCCATTTTGGGTAGAATTTACGATCCTACAAATTCATGCAACCAAATATTTGTAATAGGAATTTATTATGGTCATAATAAACCAAAAGATTTCAACCAATATTTAAGGCCACTGTTGTAATGAGACAACATTTAAGTGATAGCGACTTCATGGTGACAACAGATGGTAATAAACTACAAATATATAACCTTCAAAAAATTCTTAATTGCAAGACACATCTGTTGTCGACTTGAAATCGTCCATCACAAAACGATTAGATAATAAAAAGAAAAGGAATAGGGATTTGAATGGCGACAGAAATGTTTTATTGTTTAAATTTAAATTTAAACCTTTATGAAATATTTTGTCGCCTGTAAATCCCAAACAGATGTAGTTTTTTTAAGAATGAACAAAAACAAAAACTAAGAGGATAGGAAAAAGTTAGTTAGATTAGGAGTGTTACATCGAATAGATGTATAAAAAAAGGGAGTTACGTTTAATAAATAAATTGAGAGTGAAATTAAAAATAAGATTAAGAAGAAATAGAATATCATTGATATAGTGTTGAGTTTGTAAGAAAAAATAATATAATTAATTTACGTTTAATAAATAAATTGAGAGTGAAATTAAAAATAAGATTAAGGAGAAATAGAATATCATTGATATAGTGTTTGTAAGAAAAAATAATATAATTAATTTTTTTTGCGTAAAATAAAACAGATTTACTTAAACAAATTTTATAAAAAAAAAGGGAAAGGAATTTTATAACGTTTTGTATCATTTAAAATTATAGTGACTTATTGAGTTTAAGTGACAAAAATCAAAAGGAAAAGAAAAGGTAAGTTTCCCGATTCCCTAACTTACCACACCACTAGTCGATGAACTGAAAAAATATATGGTAGATGTGTATTTTTGGAAAAATTACAAAATTAATGTAAAAATTAGAGCTATAATATGTGACGCGCCTGAACGTTCTAGTGTTCTTGGTACAAAATCGCACACAGGATATTTTGGCTGCATGAAATGTGATGTAGAGGGGGATTTTATTAAAAACAGAATGACATTTCCGATTAACACATCAGCACGGTTACGAACAAATAATTCTTTTAGAAATCGAGAAAATGAGGAGCATCATAGAACCGACACAATATTGGAAGAACTTTAATTTGATATGGTAAAAACATTTCCACTGGACTACATGCATCTTGTTTGTCTGGGAGTAATGAAAAAAATGCTTCAGATGTGGGTTTGTGGAGATCCCCGTTCACTTTTACCTTCGTCAAGTGTTCAAAAAATATCGGATAGACTGTTACACATATCTGCTACTCAGCCAGGCGAATTTCAACGGAAAATAAGAAGTCTTTCTGATCTGTCGTATTTTAAAGCGACAGAATTCAGAGTGTTCTTGTTATATTGTGACCCATTTGTTTTGAAAGACATATTATCAGAAGACAAATATAATAATTTTCTTTCGCTTCACACCGCCATTCTTATATTATGTCATCCAGAATTAAGCAAAACTAAATATCATTTGGCAAATGATATTCTCAAACATTTTATTGAAGGAGTAAACTATCTCTATGGAGCTCATCATTTGACCCACAATATGCACTCTCATTTAACCGCAGACGTACACGAATTTGGTACTCTGGATGCTTTTTCAGCTTTTGAGTTTGAATCCTACATGTACAAAATTAAATGTTTACTTAGAAAACCTGTAGCGCTTTCTACAACATTCTACAACATACTACAACATTCTACAACATCATATTATGAGACACTCTGTAGAATCTTCCAAAATTAAAACTTGTTCATACCACAAAATACTGTTACAATAAATATATAACGAATGTATTTTGGATTATATAATTTAGAATTAGTAATCAATCTCACTCGGTAGCAAATACAATAAAATTGTTAAAATAAATATTGTGAAATAAATTGTTAAATAAAAGTTTTTATTTATGATAAATTACTTATCTATTATTATTTATAATAAAAGTTTATTTTGTGAGTTATTGAACGAAACAATAGTGCACATTAAAGTGATAGCGTGTTACAGTGCTTCACACAGCCGTAACGGCTATTACATTGGTGACCCCGAAAAACCGCTATTTAGTCAGCGGAGAACACGTTTTATGTTCTTCTACATTGTGCAAAGTTTTATCTATAGTGTTTCGTGCTAATATACACCAAAATTTTTGCAACTAACAATTGCTCGCTACAAACAATATACAAAAAAACAACAGCAATATCAAAAGTTGTTTTTACAAAACCTAACAAAAAAATTAATCACAAATCATCATAAGGACGTGTACATTAATTACAACAACCTTACAAACAACAGCTGATTCATCATTTTCATTAATATCAAATTCAACTATCAAACATCAAATTCAACTACTTCAACTATTTCAACGTAATGCTGCTGATCCTGTTATATTATTAATCCAGTCAACAATATCCAGATCATCTAGGAAAAATATTATTATCAAATCAACCCAAAAAACGAAGTAACTTTCATCACAACTAGGATTAAAATTCAGTTAAGAAATTTTTTTATTGATTATTTTTCATTTAATTAAATACAAATATATTACATAGTATTTAAAATAATAATTGTTACACTACATATAATATATACGCAACAATTCACAGTTACAAAACACAACATTTGAATTCAAACAAAATTCTTAGGCCATGTTACATTTTACATATAACATATAATATACGTCATGCCTAATACATATTTTCCTTTTATATATTGCCAAATTTAAAAGAAAGAAAACTTCTATAATAGTCTGGGAGCCCGCCGACATAAACAACAACTCATAAATACTCTTCTATAATTTTTTGTGTGGCTTAATTACGCCTAGTCTACCACTTTTTTTTCTTTATCATAATTTTCTTAACCGCGGCTTTTTCTCTCCAGTAATTTTTAAACTTGTCAATATCGTATTAAGGTAAAAATTTATAGATACTCTATTTTTAAAAAATTTAATACCAAGAGAAATTCATGAATAGCGAGAGAAAAAACTTGTCCGACAAATATTTCGGTACGTTAAGGGTGTCTACCGAGTGAAACATGTAATAATAACAATTTCGAAAAATTTATGGATAACCACCTGATTTTTATGAAAAATGCTTCAAAAAGGTATATAAAATCACGTCCTTACATCGTCCGACAAGACAGATTTACCAATTTTCCAGTCCGACAAGCGGACATTGACATTTTCACGGCGACCTAAAATTTATTCATAACAATTTCCGCTTTCGATTTTTTGCTGTTAAATGAAGCTTACAACGAGTTGAACAAGTTGTCCGACAGTAAAATATTACCATTTTCATAAAAATCGAACAAATTGTTATTTTTCAATTGAAAATCCGCGATGGTTTACAGTATTTGCGTTTGTGAGCGTAAATACAGCATACTTCCACATAACCAGCTGTTTTTTACAGGATTACTAGAAAAAAGTATGTAGAATCCAATTGTTAAATTGTCGGACACGATATATTCTCCGATTTTCCAGTCCGACGCATGGAAATTATAGATTTTATGAAGCTTCAATTTTTTTGATGAAATTCTGTTTTGATCTTTTTTATTTATATTTTATAATTGCTATTAAGGATGTATATAACATTTATGAAATCAAAGATTTACGTCGGATTGTAAAATATATTACAGCATAAACGTTCCTGCATCGATTGGAATCAAAAAATTTAGATCTCACCGGCAATTTTCGCGAACTACATATGTCGCTAATCGTTCCTATCTGAGTAGGGGTATGCGCAGAGAAACTTTCAGCTTTTATAAAGTAACGAAGGTCTGGCCGTCGCGGGCTCTTAGTCTATTATGTTGTAAACCATAAATAGTTCTGTTTAGTATATTTACATTTTCCTTCAAAATCGTTAGCTTTCTGTAGCCAAATGTTTTGCTTTATAACAAAATTCAGTTCAGTCATTTTATTTTATTAATAATACTAAGAACAGCTAATTTGTAACAAAAGTTATTTAAAAAAAAAACAGGATTAACGGTGGGTTTAATTCAAAATTATTTAAACAATGGTGGTGGTTTACCACCTGAATAAATCGTGCAATAAAAAGCATAGATATTCACATATGTCATTAGCGATAGAAATTGTTTGCTTAATTGTTACTAACCTTTCGACATAAAATAAAATAATCGGTTACAAATTTAATATAAGTAAAGGTGCAATCACGATTACTTATTTTGCTAACGCGTTTTTTGAGAGAAATAGGTTGGAAAAAAAATCTATTTTTTTCGTTGTAAGATATTGTATTACACTTTGCCTAAAGTAGGACATTTTTATAGTAAAGTAGGACGTAGGACATTCTTGCTCCAAAGTAGGACTGTCCTACCGAAAGTAGGACACGTGGCAACCCTATTTGTCATGCTCAATAAAAAAATATCTATGTATATATAAAAATTTTGTTTATGTTAATTATTAATGAATCATTGGATTACATATTATTACATATTGTTAATAAAAGTTCCTATTATTAGTTTAATGCATGTTATTAACTATTCACATTCCTTACCATTCATTTATTATTGTAATTAATGAAACTAAAATTATTTATGAACTTGGAAAAAATAAAGTATTGAAATGATGTTGTCGATCGATGTTTTTTTGTCGGACTATTGATTTGGCACGACATATTTGTCCGCCACTTGTACTCCAGGGTAAGTTCTGTTCTATAATATGTTAATTTCTTTTTGTCCGACGGTTATAAATAAATTTTAGGTAGCCGTGAAAATGTCAATGCCCGCTTGTCGGACTGGCAAATTGGTGAATCTGTCATGTCGGACGATGTGGGGACGTGATTTTACATACCTTTTTGAAGCATTTTTCATAAAAATCAGGTGGTTATCCATAAATTTTTCGAAATTGTTATTATTACATGTTTCTCTCGGTAGACACCCTTAACGTACTGAACTTTTTGTCGGACAAGTTTTTTTTCTCGCGATTCATGAATTTCTCTTGGTATTAAATTTTTTAAAAATAGAGTATCTATAAATTTTTAGCTTAATACGATATTGACAAGTTTAAAAATTACTGGAGAGAAAAAGCCGCGGCTAAGAAAATTATGATAGAGAAAAAAAAGTGGTAGACTAGGCGTAATTAAGCCACACAAAAAATTATAGAAGAGTATTTATGAGTTGCTGTTTATGTCGGCGGGCTCCCAGACTATAATTTATATTTTCCATATAAACATTTTTGGTGAGATTTTGAATTACTTTAGGTGTGTTAATAAAATCTATCGGTATATTGGATTTTTAAATTACGATATTACTTCGGTCTGAAAGACCTAAGTATTACATTCATGAGCTCAAAGTGAAATTCTTACCCCCACTTTTTTTGACATTTCTCGACGTTTTAGGACCTCCTGATTCTAAAAAAGCAAAAAAAAAAAAAATGTATGTCTGTCTGTCGGCCGGCCGGCCGGCCGTCACAACCGACGAAATCTAGAAAACCGCTGGACGGATTTGAAAAATTTTTTTTTCTAAAAATAGGTTTACTTAATAGGAAGAGCCGAAAGGACGATGTGTTCGATAACTGTACCGGAAGTGTGTCAAAAAAATCGAAAAGGTGTCAAAACAAGGAAATTTGCATATTTTTTGCTTAAAAAACGTTCATTTTAAGTGATTACGAGTAGGAACATTAAATTTGGAGAAATCTTGATGGTCGGGATTGGTATGTGAGACCAAAATCTAGATTATTCCATTATAAGTTTGTCAAAAAAATGTTGTCAAGTGTGTCAAAAGAAAGATTTTTATTTATTTTTTTACCTAATTTTTTGGAAAAAAAAATAAAATTAATTGTTTGTTTGAAATGAAGTTTTATTATTATTATTGAGAATTATGGCATTATAAGTTTGTCAAAAAAATGTTGTCAAGTGTGTCAAAAGAAAGATTTTTATTTATTTTTTTACCCAATTTTTTGGAAAACAAGAAAATTGTTGGTTTGAAATGAAATTTTATTATTATTATTGAGCATTATGACATCATAAGTTTATCAGAAAAATGTTGTCAAGTGTGTCAAAAGATTTTTAATTAGTTTTTTACCCAATTTTTTGGAAAAAATTAAAATTGTTTCTTTGAAATGAAATTTTATTATTATTATTGAGAATTATGGCATTATAAGTTTGTCAAAACATGTTGTCAAGTATGTCAAAAGAACGGTTTTTATTTATTTTTTACCCAATTTTTTACAAAAAAATAAAATTAATGATTTGTGACATGATATTTAATTATTATTATAGAGAATTATGGCATTATAAGTTTGTCAAAAAATAGTGTCAAGTGTGTCAAAAAATGATTCCATTTATTTTTTTAGCCAATTTTTTGGAAGAAAATGTAGCTGTTTTTATGACGTAAATGTAATTTAAAATGAAATTGGACATGGAAATTTTTGAATTTGTTATAGTTTTGGAAATATTTTTGGAATTTTGAAAAAGTTTGTATTTTTGATTTTGTAATAATTTTTACAATATTTTTAGAATTTCGGCAAAAGTTTTAATTTTTGATTTTGTAAGAATTTTTGGAATATTTTTAGAATTTTGGAAAATTTTTAATTTTTGAAATTTTTGGAATTTTGAAAAAATTTTCAATTTTTGATTTTGTAATAATTTTTGCAATATATTTAGAATGTTGGAAAAAGTTTGAATTTTTAAGAATTTTTGAAATATTATTGGAATTTAGAAAAAATTTAAATATTTGATTTTATTCTAATTTTTGGAATATTTTTGGAATTTTGAAAAAGTTTGGTTTTATTTAATTTAACAATATTTTTGGAATTTTAATTATAATTTTCCGGCAACGTATTGATGTTTCGTGTTAGTTTTGTAATAAATTTTTAAACAGAGATAAAAAATACTAGTACTTTAACAAAGAGTTATGTTTGATATACATCGCTGCCCAAAACTAAAAACCATGTCCTCATAAAAGTTTTTTGCCGAAAACTATATCAAAATCCTTAACCCAGACCGAAGTCTTGATATCTCAGAGCTGTGAGATTTCAGCCCCTCCATATTTTAACTTTGATTTCGTGATTAATATTGAATTTTAGATAACGGATCAATTTTTTATTATTATTATTTGATTTTGTTTATGATTATTTCTTTTCTGATACAAAATTATACTTTCATTGATTAATTCATTTACTGAATTGAGTATTAATTAAATTCGGGAAAATTGAAAATTTAAATCATGGGTAGTGATGACGAACATGCTGTGAATGAACAAAAAGACATAGACATGAATAATGCTGGAAGCTCGACCAGTCTAAACTCTGTTGATATATCTAGAATTCGACTTCCTTCATTCTGGCCAACGAATCCCACAACCTGGTTTTATCAAGCAGAAGCACAATTCGAAGCAAACCGAATCCGAAAAGATGCTGCTAAATTCTGCCTTACCATATCTGCGTTATCACCAGAAATATGCGAAACGGTTATAGATATTATAAGTCGACCACCAGCAGAAAATCAATATTCAGAATTAAAACGCGCTCTCATTAGCAGACATTCAATTTCTGAAGAAAAACGTCTTGAACAACTTCTTCAACGCACCGATATCGGCGATAGGAAACCATCGGAAATTTTCAGATCGATGAAACAACTGGCCGGTTCAACTTTTGACGAGACAGTTGTCAAAAATTTATGGATGCGACGTTTGCCACAAATTATATACATCTCGTTAATTGCGGTCGGTGACAAACCTATTGAAGAATTAACTTCACTTGCGGATAAATTATTTGAAGCTTCATTAAATAATAATATTGAGAGTGTTAACCTGAAAAAACCCAAATTGCATCAAACTGCAACATCTTCTGATGTTAGTGCTTCTTCCTCTCACACTTTAGAAAATAGATTAGCACGAATAGAATCGATACTCACTAATTGTCGTCCCTCTGGTCGTACTCTAACTCGTTTTACTAGACACAATAGCAGAAGTTCTAGCCGCAATCATTCTCGAACTCGCTCTTTCTCAAGGTCTAGATCTCTAAATTCGAAACGTTGTTGGTATCATCGTCGCTTTGGCTCTCGCGCACAAAAATGCATCAAACCGTGTAATTTTAAAACAACTCCTAAAATCACGGTTGAACATGAAGAATCGTTAAAATAAGATACCCTGCTGTGAAAGCGGCCCACAGTCAGGACTATCTTAATCGCCGCCTATTCATTAAGGATAACAAAAACCACATGATTTTTTTAATCGATACTGGTGCTGATTTATCTGTTATTCCTGTACGCAACTTTCGTAAAAACTTACCAATCGAAATAGAATTTTCACTTTCTGCAGCAAATGGCACTGCTATTAAAACTTATGGCACTAAATTACTTAAACTAAATATTGGACTGAAACGCGATTTCACTCATGCTTTTATTGTAGCTGATGTCAATCGTCCAATTATTGGTGCAGATTTTCTTTCAAAATTTGGCCTTCTCGTCGATGTGAAAAATAAGAAGCTGATTGATCCAGCTACAAAGCTGTCAATCAATGCTTTTATGGCAAGAGTTGATACTCCAACTCCAATTCATTCCACTATCGACAACGGATATGGTGATATTCTTAAGCAGTTTCCAACACTTACTTCCTTATGCACGACCTCGTAGACTTGATAAAACACGATTTAATGCAGCACAATTGGAATTCCAACACATGGTTGAGCTAGGAATTTGTCAACCATCATCTTCTCCAGTATCTAGTCCCTTGCATATGGTCAAAAAGAAAGAACTTGATTGGAGACCTTGTGGAGATTATAGGAGGCTAAACTCAGTCACAATTCCGGACCGATATCCTATTCCACACATTCAAAATTTCTCTATGAACTTAAAAGGTTGTAATATCTTCTCAAAAATCGATTTAGTCCGAGCTTATCATTTAATACCTGTAGCAGTGGAAGATGTCGCTAAAACTGCAATCACCACACCCTTCGGCTTATTTGAATTCAGCCGAATGCCATTCGGGTTACGCAATGCTGCTCAATCTTTTCAGAGGTTCATGAATGAAGTAGTAAGAGAACTTGAGTTCGTCTTTGTATACATCGATGATATACTTGTAGCTTCCAAATCAGAAGAGGAGCACAAATCGCATTTGCAATTACTTTTTAAAAGGCTTGCAGAGTTTGGTATTAATATCAAAACTTCAAAATGTGTATTTGGTGTTAAAGCTCTTAACTTCCTAAGCCACAAGATCACTTCGAACGGTATAGTACCATCAAAAGAACGAGTCGAAGCCATCAAAAAGTTTCCTGTACCCACATCCATTCGACAAATTCAACAGTTCACAGGTATGATTAATTATTACCATCGTTTTGTGCCAAAGCTTGCTGAATTGTTATCACCAATTCATTCGCACTTAGCTTCATTACTCAAGAAGCCAAAAAGCGCAAAACATTTTACTTGGACTGAAGATTGTGAAAAAGCATTCTCTGAAACCAAGAGTGCGCTTGCTAACGCAACACTTTTGGCACATCCAATAGAGGATTCAATAATCAGTATTACTACTGACGCTTCAAATACTGCTGTAGGAGCAGTTTTGCAACAACATAACAATGGATGCTTGGAACCTTTAGCCTTTTTCTCTAAAAAACTACAACCAGCCGAAATGAAATATTCCGCTTTTGATCGCGAATTGCTCGCAATTTATTTGGCAATTAAACACTTCCGATATTTTGTTGAAGGTCGTGAATTCACCATTTACACTGACCATAAACCTCTTATTAGCGCAATTAATTCTAAAACAGAAAGAAGTCCACGACAAGCTCGACATCTGGATTTCATTGCACAGTTTTCAACAGATATTCAACACATCACAGGTAAACAAAACGTTGTCGCCGACAGTTTGTCACGAATAGGTGAGAACGAAGCTGCCTCAGTTGAAGAAACAACACTAGATCTTAAATCAATTTCAGAATTACAGAAGCCTGACCAAGAACTTTAGAAATTACTATCTGGTTCTACTCGTCTCACAAGTTCATCTTATGAACTTGAGCGCTTCTCATTTCCTGGATTAGAAATATACTGTGAAGTTGGAAAAGGAACAAATCGTCCTTATCTTCCAGAACAATTACGTCGTACAGCTTTTGACGCACTGCATAGTATTTCACATCCTAGTGTTCGCGCTACTAGAAAATTAATAACAGATCGCTACTTTTGGCCAAACATGAATAAAGACGTAAACCTCTGGGCACAGTCCTGTCTTTCATGCCAAAGATCGAAAACGCATAGACACACAAAATCGGAATTGGGTAAATTCAAACCGCCGTCTGGTCGTTTTGAACACATTCATATAGACATCGTTGGACCTCTTCCATCATCCAATGGTTATACTTACATTCTAACGGCCGTAGATCGTTTCACAAGATGGCCCGAAGCATACGTAATGAAAGATATAACTGCTGCAACAATTGCAAAAACATTTGTAGAAAATTATATTTCCAGATTTGGGGTACCAGTAAACATTACTACTGATCAAGGAAGTCAATTCGAATCTAAGCTGTTTGCGGAACTTACCAAGCTTTTAGGTACGCAACGAATTCGCACAACTTCTTATCACCCGCAATCTAATGGAATGGTTGAACGTTTTCATCGCCAATTAAAAGCATCACTGAAAGCAAGAGGTGATATCACAAATTGGAGTTTACAGCTGCCTATAGTTCTACTTGGAATACGAGCAAGTCACAAGGATAACATCAAATGTTCTCCAGCAGAATTAGTTTATGGACAACCTCTTAGACTACCTGGAGAAATTTTTATTCATCCAACCAATAATCAACCAGCAGACTCTGAACAGGTAATTGAGCATCTACGACACACTATGCGCAACCTAGTTCCTGCTGAGCCACATCATACTCCGCAAAGCAACATTTTTATTCCGAAAACGCTGGATACATGCCTTCACGTTTTTGTCAGAGTTGACAAAGTTCGCACAGGATTATCATCTCCTTATCAAGGTCCGTACAAGATAATTCGACGCTTTAGAAAACATTTCCTCATCGACAAAGATGGCAGAAATACATCTATATCTATAGATCGCCTAAAACCAGCATTCGGAGTTGCCATCACCGATATTGAGCATAAGAAATGCGTAAAATTTTCAATTTAATAATAAAAGAAAATCAATTTTTTGTATTAGTAATCAATCTCACTCGGTAGCAAATACAATAAAATTGTTAAAATAAATATTGTGAAATAAATTGTTAAATAAAAATTTTTATTTATGATAAATTACTTATCTATTATTATTTATAATAAAAGTTTATTTTGTGAGTGTATAAATTAAAAGTTATTGAACGAAACAATAGTGCACATTAAAGTGATAGCGTGTTACAGTGCTTCACACAGCCGTAACGGCTATTACAAACCCAACCAACCATTATCTCAATTGTGTAATCGAATTTGCGAGATAACAAATGTAAAGATAGATCCAAATAAAAGAAATTTAAGCTATCCTGTTCTTAAAAAGAAAAGAAATGAAAATGATAAAACTTTTTATTACCGGATTAAGTATGATTGTGCTGAAATTGATACCAGTGAAAGAAATCGATGGTTCTTGACAAAAGATAAAATAATTGTAAAGTTTGAATGTGCTGAAATTATTGAAAATACAACGTTTATTTTGGGTAAGAAAATGAAATTGAATACTGACTTCTATAACTTACCAATATCGTCAAGCAAATTCGATATTTACCAAACCTCGTTGAATACTGAGAAGGATGTCGAAAAATTTAACTTCAACAATGTTTACAAAAAATTACTTGAACGATGAGAGTGGCTTTTACGTTTTTTTTCCGCTTCTTCATTTTATTAAATAATAATTTGACTTCTAAATTACATATAATTTCAGTTGCACTATCTATCAACAAACCATGTATTCCGTAATAGAGACACTAAGTGATGATGGGGGAAAGGAAGTATCGGTGGTGTGCTCAAGTTGGCTTATGGATGGGATGGTAGCTTGGCCTAATCACTACAAACAAGCAATTAAAAAAAAACTAGAGCCAAACTCAGAATGGAAACAATATAACTGCAAAATTTTAAAACAAAATATAGCTGATTACGCCACGGCAAAGGAAAAAGAAAAATTGCTCGCCGATTTCTCGAATTCTGAGTGCGATGAACACTCACACAAAAAAATTAGACGTGGTTATGACATTATAAATTTTAATGAGTATTTTGAACATACATCGGCCAACCTCGTTATTATTGATGCAGGAAATAATATGAATGAAAGTGCAAATAACACCAGCAACACAATGCAACCGAAAGGTTGCAATCAACAGCTACCGCCTTTAATAGAGATTCCATCGGAAATTAATCCACAACAAATAGAATATTGTAGCAACGTGGAACTACCACCATTAACACCAATTATTGCTGAAAATTGTCCACAGGAAAGTATGATGATTGATATACCTCTACCAAGTAGTACTAAAGGGTTCACGCCGGCAAATTTGAACAATTCAACACAAGAGGTAACCATTGCCACTCCGGTATATCGACAGAATTGTGTAACGGTGGACTCATTACAGAGGTACCACTGTATTTTTGGTTTGTTTTCTCTTGGTGAGGGAATTCAAATCAGAAGGAAAATCAAATAAAAAAGAAGAATAATTAAACAAATGATCAGTATACGATTGTAACTCAACCAGTATACCACATCTATCAAAGTCCATTTGATATGATATGGTATACTTGTGATGTTGAGTTAGTTTTTATTTTAAAAAAACTCAAAAGTTATGTACATATAATTTTAAAAATCAAATGATTAAAATCAATGTTTTTGTGGAAAAAAATGTTAAAAAAAAATATGTTTGGTGTTAAGAATAAATTTTGTTCAAATTATTACAATAATTGTTGAAGTTTTTTTGAATTGAATTTATATTTGGAAAGGTTGAAGGCTGAAACGAATTATTGAATTTATATGTGGGGAGGTTGATGTTAACAACGTATATGCGTGGAAATGCTGAAGTTAATATTATAAGAAGGAATTATCGTAGTTGGATAATTCTGCAGGTACCAGCACCACTCAATCACAGGAAAAGGAACGGAATAATTTAAGATAAGTCTTTCATGTTTTATTTTTATATATATTGTTGCTAATTATTTTTATATATATACACTAGCAGGACCCGGCGTGCTTTGCTACGCCTATAAATAAAGTTTGTGCGTATACATTTTGTTGACGTAGTAGCAATAATTTCAAAGAGTAGTAATGAGAAATGATTTTCTTTTTTTTTTTAAATATGAATGTAAAAGGATACTGATATATATACTGATCTAGTTGATCAGTAAAATATAAAAAATTAGTATTGTTTGTAAAATAAAGGATATATAAAAAATACCCGATCAAAATTGAAGCTGTTTTTTGAATTCAAATGTCGTATTGAAAAAAATTTCCACAAAAGAAAAGGCTCCTGTCAAAATAAACACAAAAATACAGGGTCCCATGCAGCATTGTTATCTCTTTCCATTTAGAGAAAAAAATATAATTTTATTCTTTTATTGCCAGATAGAAATAACTGCCAAACAATATATATTTTATTTTAATTTCATTCTAAATAAAAACAAAACCAAAAACATTCAATCAAATAATATCCATTTCACTCTAAAGTTATTCTAAATGAAAACAAAATCAATGCGTACATGATACAGTTTTAGTTAGGATCAAATTTTCAGTTTTAATATTATCAGTTTTATTTTAATCGAAATACTTTTGACAAAAATAAGATAAAATTGAATAAGGTTGGTCATTTTCCGATCGATAAAAATGCTAAATACAAAATATCTACATAAGTCTGTTATTTTGTAAGCATATTTCGTCAAGCAATGAAAAATCTCGATGATATTTAAATTTCTAGGCTACTGTGTTTTTCCAATGCAAATACTATCACGTTAAATTCGCACACTACTTTATGTTAATAAAAGAAACTTCAACTTAGAAAATATTACTTATCCTGTTTTTTCATAATCTAAGGTTTTATATCATTGAAATACCCAGGTTTAAAAAAAATCGAAGAAGGGCGTCTGATAAAGTAGATCTGTGCTGTATTATTATTATTTTAAATAAAAATTACTATCTTTAAACAAATTAAGTAATACTTAGTCATTTTTAATTTATTATTTGGAGTAGTTTTATGCTGTTTAAACGAAAAACGATCATTTGAAATTTTGAAATGTATAAATATATAAGTTCATAATATTATTGTAGATAGAGGATTAGTGAAAGAAGGACAGAAAAATAATTTAATATAACTTCATGGCAACTACTACATATTTTAAAAAATTATTATTTTGTAGTTAATAATAATAAAATACAAAACTATATACAGCATAATTTGGATAAAATGAAATTTTTTCATACAATACACGACAATTGGAAAAAGCAAATCGTAGTGGATTTTCAAAATTTTGACATTAAAAACGTTTTAAATACAAATACGGCCATCTATTGGCTAACTCAAATTAATAAGGCGTATATCACACTATCAAATATATTGGTCAATAAAAAAAATTTGATATGAAATTGGAGAGTTGTAAAATAAACTTTGAAAGTTTTTCATCCGGTTTGATGACAATTTTTTTTACTTCTAGCGGGAATCGTTCTATTTTAATTAGCAATACAAATAAGAGTATTTTTCAATTTGATATTGATTTTTGTAAATTAACATTGAAGATCAATGATAAATTTAAATTACTGTTTTCTTTAATTTTCACTCTTATGCCGAATTCTTTTCACCCAAATCCATAAAAAAAATTGATGTAAATCAAAAATTTTGTTCTATTGATGCAAAAAAATCAATTTTTTTTTCGATTTACATCAAAAAGAAAAATGTGCATTTTTTCGTAAATTTTTTTGACATTACTAATATCAACAAAGAAAATTTAAAAAATAATCGTTTTGTTAACGACAAATTTTTATATAACTTTGAATTGTTTAATTTTGAAGAATTAATTATTGTGTTTTATAATATATATAATACTAGCAGGACCCGGCGTGCTTTGCTACGCTTATAAATAAAGCTTGTGCACAGACATTTTGTTGACGTAGTAGCAATGATTTCAAAAAGTGGTAATGAGAATGATCGCATAATTTTTAATTTATCTTTTTAAAAATATGGATGAAAAATAATCAGCACTCTTACTGATCAGTTCGGATATATGAAAAATTAGCGATCAAATAAGTTTTCAAGTAAGCAAAAAAAAATTTAAGCAACTTGTTGAATTAGTAGAGGTGTGTCATCTCTATATATAACATAATACAGAACATAAATAGATTTACAAATGTTCGCAGTACCCATATGTTCAATGTGCTGAGTGCTCACTAAGAAAAGAGAACCTACAGGTTTCTAATGTTCAATTTCTCGATGCTTCTGCAGGTTATACATTATTTGTTGTGGCTCCATTGTTGGTTCAGATATAGAGGTTATCTAGTTTTATGCCTCTATTCTATCTACGCAACATAATTGTCCATACGAAAATCAATCCGTTCTACATCTAAAGCGTGCACTTTTAATGATTGAGCGTGATCTTTTTTTATGGTGATTGCAAACATCAATTTAATTGACAATTGTGATCTTTTGAATTGAAATGCTAATCACCCGTATTGTACTTATATTAAACCTAATCATCAGTATTGTATTTATATTAACGACGTAATTTCACATTGACCGACGGAGCAGATCGATTCGACGGTAGCATTAATAATTGATTGAGAACTAAGTTCGCTAATACTACGCACAGATCTTCAATCATTTTGCTATATAGGACAGGAAATATCATCAACCATGTGCGATTTATATTTTTTTCCCATAACGTTCTTGTAGATGAAGAACAGTAAGCGGTCAACATGATTTTAAACATAGCTCGAACTTAGTTTGGAGGTGAAGTGCTGCACGTGTCATTGATGAATGATACATGCATCCCAGTGCTGCTTCATTGTAGCACGCTAAAACTGAAATGTTGCCTTTATTAAAGTACTTTCTAACTTACGTATTTGACTGATTTGACGTATATACCGTATTCCAAGTTTATGTGCGATCTGTATGTTCTTTGTAGCAAAGGATTAATATGGAACAACCATCCATGTTTATGGAACTATTTCCATGTTCCCGTTTCGCATATCTATATATTGTTACCTTACCGCCATCTGCTGCGGCTCTTCTTTTATATAAAGGATCATCGTTTCATGTAACTGAATTTCGTGTAACTGACTGAATCCTTGGTGATATCGCTTTGCGTACTTTGGATTCAGTGGATTCAGTGTTCTGGAAAGCTCATGTTACATATTTTTCGTCACAACTTCCTACAAATCTTTATCGAAGCTGGCATCGGATATTTGCCGTGTGCATTTGAGATGATTTTGTGTGTGTGCGTTAGTTGTGAATAACCGTCATATTAAATTGGCTCTCGCAAATATACTGGTACTTCAGAGAAAAGCTTGGTTTGATTTAATCGAATGAATATTAAACGTTCTGTTTCGAATGTTTTTGCATACATATCTACCATGTATTGGTGAAACAATTGACGGCATTTCCAAATGTGGAAATCTTCCCCCCGAATCATTAATCCCTCTTTTATTGACAAAAATTAAATCCCGGTTGAAATTTATTGCCGACTTTATTAATTGTCACTTCGTTTATTGTCCGAGCATTGAATCTTCTCATATGTTCTCAAGCAGGCGTTTTGTCAACCTGACCTATTGAAACTTATATATGTATCACATACATCATGTCAACTGCTGTTTTGAACAAATGCACAAAATCGTTTTTTGAAATCTGGTTTTCAAAAAAATTATCAAAATGCCATTCCGTGTAGAAGTATTTGGTAAAATATACAATAGAGCCAATTTCCATGCAATGAGCAAAAATGAAATAGAACATTTTTATGACCGTATGTATATAAATGTATGTACAAATGTGTTGAATGGTCTAGTGGTTAGCACTACTTCCATTTAGGTCAAAGTGTTGTTATACAAAGTCATTAACAAACATAAACACACTGGTTACACAATAACACTGGACACTGGAGTGGTTATACAATTAACCGGTAATCAGCAAATATGGTTGATAAATTGGACAAAACTATATATGGGTGATCAGATCACCCATACATAACTAATCGATTAAATTAAGTCTTTAAGTTAAACTCGACCATAAAAAGATTGAATTGAGATTAATGCAGGTGAGGGGCGCTTGTCGACAGCTTACATTCCTATATGAAACGCATATCGCTAAAAAAAAATATATAATAACCTTTCTGAATGCAACATTGTGTCCAAATTTCAAGAGAATCGATCCAGTACATTCCTAGATTGCCTATTTTGAACCAACGAACATTTGCATTTGTATTTATCATATATAGATATGTAGATAGAAGATAGATAGATAGATTAATAGATTGATCAGTTGTTGACTACTGAGAATTGAAGAGTATTCCAGTACTAATATCGCAATTAAAAAATGGAGGTTGGTGGTAGAAGGGGGAAAATAAGGGATTATATGTATTTTGTAAAGACAAATCATAAAAAAATAAAAATAAAAAAATTTTTTCTGAAAAATACAAAACATTTTGGGGGGGAGGGCCCCCCTTATCACTTATGTGTATAAAAAATAGTTTACGACCGATTCTCAGACCTACCGTATATACACATAAAATTTCACGGAAATCGATCAGGCCGTTTCGAAGGAGTAATTGAAGAGTATTTCAGTACTAATATCGCAATTAAAAAATGGGCGTTGGTGGTAGAAGGGAGAAAATGAAGGATTATATGTATTTTTTAATGTCAAATCATAAAAAAATAAAAATAAAAAATTTTGTCTCAAAAATACAAAAAATTTTTGGGGGGAGGGCCCCCCTTATCACTTAAGGGTATAAAAAATAGTTTACAACTGACTCTCAGACCTACCGTATATACACATAAAATTTCATGGAAATCAGTCAAGCCGTTTCGGAGGAGTAATTGAAGAGTATTTCAGTACTAATATCGCAATTAAAAAATGGGAGTTGGTGGTAGAAGGGAGAAAATTAGGGATTATATGTATTTTTTAATGTCAAATCATAAAAAAATAAAAATAAAAAATTTTGTCTGAAAAATACAAAAAAATTTTGGGGGGAGGGCCCCCCTTATCATTTAAGGGTATAAAAAATAGTTTACGACCGATTCTCAGACCTACCGTATATACACATAAAATTTCATGGAAATCAGTCAAGCCGTTTCGGAGGAGTTTAATTACAAACACTGTGACACGAGAATTTTATATATATAGATATAATATATATAATATATAATATATATATATATATATATATATGGGCTATTATTTTGAAAACGTACATTTTTTTGTTGATTTTTAAATTTTTGATTTTTAAAAAATCTGAAATTTTGATGGCATTGACAAAAGGAAAAAAGTAATTTCTGCTTTTATTTTTTGAGTACTCTGAATCGGAGTTATGCGCGGTTGAATTTTGAGGCTTTTTCACGTAGTTTTTGGTAATGGTGACAATGTTTTGTGAATAGGTGCCACAAATTTCATCCGACTTACGTATATTTTTGCAAGTAAAAAGGAAAATAATTGAATAATTGAAATAAGTAAGTTTAAAATTAATAACTTTTCTCTTTTCCGCTAGGCGGCGCGTAAAACCTTGGTTTACTTCAAAGCTCATATCTCAAAAAGTAGACTTTTTTTTTTTTGTTTTTCACAAATTTTAAAGTAAACATATGCAGCTATGAAATTGAGAAATAAAAAGTCAGCAATTCAATATGGATTTTTTCTTACGATTTTTTAAAGTTTGGTATATGAAAAATTCACATGTGTTTTTTTATTAAGTTAATAATCCTGTACTAAATGTGGATCTAATAAATTAAACATTTCATATTTTAACACCTGCAAT
Source organism: Diogma glabrata (assembly GCA_963693315.1). Classification (NCBI taxonomy): domain Eukaryota; kingdom Metazoa; phylum Arthropoda; class Insecta; order Diptera; family Cylindrotomidae; genus Diogma; species Diogma glabrata. The sequence goes on along the minus strand of CAVNZG010000445.1, from coordinate 213,865 downwards.
AAATTTGAACCATTTTCTGTGCGGTTAAATGGTTAAAAACTTATTAAAAATTAATTTAAGTTAAGTGGTAAAATACAGGAATTTAAATTATTAAAAGGGTGTGTAAAATGTTTATACATTTTAAAAAATGTCTATTCAGCCCCTTTTTACTAATTAAAATCTCATTAGAGGCTCATAATTTTAAAATTTAAAATTTCTAATGACGCCCACAAACGGTTTTTGACCAAATTATACTTGCATCCAATCAAAATATATTAAATTGTACCTACCTAATTTTACCTGATTCTACCTATGTCAAAACTATTTCAAGGGTATATATATATTGATTGGATTGCCTTATAATCAATTATATTCCAAAATATTTAGAAGACATAACGTTTAGAAAAGATAATAATAAAAATGCCTTTCAAATTGTGCTGTAGCTTGTACGGTCTCAAAAATCATCAGCGGACATCAAAAAATGTGAAACTGGTCACACCAGCTGTTATTCAAAAAGCTGCGACCCTAAATTCTACTTTGCGTGATGACCAGTTTATATGTGAAACATGTCGCACTTATATCTATAAAAATAAGGTGAATTTAATTATTTTATTAAAATGAATAAAAATTCATATGCAACTAATATTTTCTATACAGCAGCTTTCATGTTCGGAAACTATCGATAGTGAAATTATTTCTATAAATCAGGATGTTGAAAATGTTCCATCGAACGAAAATATTCAAATACCTCCAGCATCTTTAGATCCATCACCAGTTTCGGTTGATACTATATCTCACCAGTTCCTGAACTACTTAATGACATTTTAGAAGATATTAACAATGTTCTTGGAAGGTTAGCCGAATCTCCTATCAAACAAAATCATATTACAACAGGAAGTTATAAAAAAATTGCAAGTGTCACATCGGCAATAAGTCAAAGAATATTTCAAGTAGATTCAGTTAAAGTGTTATCACCAAACGAGGAATGTGAATATACATCATGGCTTATGAACCTTAAAAAAGAGTTTAAAGATGCCAGCTGTAAATCAAAACAAGTGTTTTTGTTGACAACTCTACCACGTAAATTTTGGTCAAATCAACGTATCCAGGATGAATTTAATGCATCAAGACGACTGGTAGAATTCGCCATGGATCTGTTGGAAACAGTAGGTCCTTACAGTTGGCCTCAAAGCAAACAAGTGCACAGTTTGTCACAAAATATAGTAAAACAAATTCAAACATACTTCTTATCAGAGGAAATTAGTAGAACAATGCCTGGCCTTAAAGATGTTGTTACTATTACAGAAGGATCGACAAAAATTAAGAAATCAAAGCGGTTGGTGTTATGAACCCTCACCGACATCTACGAAATGTTCTTGAAAGAAAACAAAGAACTCAAGGATTCCACTGTTTTTTACCGGATAACACTACACCCGATAAAATAATTGCCAAAATGTTTTCTTTTTCTGATGATCATAAATATTTCAATTTAAAGGCAAAAAAAATATATAAATTAAATTTTTAATGTATTTATTTATAATATTGATTAAATTATAATGTTTATAGGAAAAATATTTTTTTAATGTTTTTTTCTAATGTTAGTGTTGGTGATGTTGAAATTATAACAAAATCTTCGATCATTGGGATCTCCAATTCTTATTCTGAATAAAAACCTGTTTCTCAATCAGAAATACACAAAAAATGGTTCAAATTTATTGCAGGTGTTAAAATATGAAATGTTTAATTTATTAGATCCACATTTAGTACAGGATTATTAACTTAATAAAAAAATACATGTGAATTTTTCATATACCAAACTTTAAAAAATCGTAAGAAAAAATCCATATTGAATTGCTGACTTTTTATTTCTCAATTTCATAGCTGCATATGTTTACTTTAAAATTTGTGAAAAACAAAAAAAAAAAGCCTACTTTTTGAGATATGAGCTTTGAAGTAAACCAAGGTTTTACGCGCCGCCTAGCGGAAAAGAGAAAAGATATTAATTTTAAACTTACTTATTTCAATTATTTAATTATTTTCCTTTTTACTTGCAAAAATATACGTAAGTCCGATGAAATTTGTGGCACCTATTCACAAAACATTGCCACCATTACCAAAAACTACGTGAAAAAGCCTCAAAATTCAACCGCGCATAACTCCGATTCAGAGTACACAAAAAATAAAAGCAGAAATTACTTTTTTCCTTTCGTCAATACCAACAAAATCTCAAAATTTCAGATTTTTAAAAAATAGTTGTTTTTTTTTCGATGTACGTTTTCAAAATAATAGCCCATATATACAATAATGTAACTAACATTTAATAAAAGAACTCCTAATAAATAAAAAAAACTCCAAAATGGATTTATTAAAAGTAAAATACTATATTTCATTGGGCGGATGAAAAAAGATGCATCATAGAAAAAAACGAAGACGCTTTTCTCTAAAATGAAGTAATTTAAATTGAAAACAAATATGAATGAATAAAACAAAATTATTTTATTTACAAATTAATTGAATCTTTTGTAAATATTTCAATACGCAATTGCAGAATATTGCAGAAATTTTTCAAATTTATAAGTAGACAACCGCCATTTAATATCACTAATAAAACCATATTTCACATCAATTTTTGTTTTTTGTTCTTTTCAGACCCTAATTTATAAATTGATTTAGAAAAGTGAAAAGAAAGAAAACCACATTATTTTTATTCGAACTTTATAAGAACCAATACATTAATTATTTTTACAGGTTTCGATACATTCTAGCACTTCTATGATTAATAAAGAAAGGTTTTGACTTAGCATAATACGCTTTTCGTTTATTATCAAATAAAACAAAACTTTCTTTACTAAAACATATTTGATAGTCTAATAATGGCCCTAAACCGGGCATTCACATACAACGGAAACAGAAACAGAAACCGAATTTCATACAAATTTGACAGCAACTGAAACAGAAACCGAATTTAGAAACAGAAACAGAAACGGAAAATTCGTCTGTTTTGTCTGAAACGGAAACAATTAAAATTGAATTGTTTCAGTACCGAAACTGTCACTTGACCAGAAACTGTCACATAATATTAATTATTATGTTGAATTGTGATAACAAAAGCTTTGAATTTTGAATTTAATAAATAGGTTTAATAAATACAAATTATTACCAAATTAGAAACAGAAACAGAAACTGAAAATTTTCAGTTTCAGTTTCGGTTTCTGTTTCTGTTGTATGTGAATGCACGGCTTTATACAGATGTTGAAGTTTACTATGAATTGAATAAATTGATTTACGCTGCCATCTGAAAGTAGGCTTATGAACCATCCGTATTGAACATTTAATTCGCAATTAAAAAATATTTACGAATTTAATCAAAATAAAAACTATCCTATCTCTCAAGTTGGACCATTATACACACACTGAACACAATTTTATTAAGATTGGTTAGGTTGTTGCGGAGTTTATCGTGGACAAACATCGTGACACGTGATTTTTATATATATAAGATATAAGATATATAGATTTCTATCATTAATATATAAATGGTAGGCTAAAAGGGAAATAAGAGATTCCTAATTTCAGAAATCGTCAAACAGACGAGTGTTATCCCGGTCGTATAATTTATTTTTTTAGGATTAAACTATAGCTTGTTTTTTTTTGAATTAAATTAATTGTTATCAAAAGTCCAAAGCCACGATACAGTGGCAGAAGAATAACTGGCTTCGAATCAGGGCCATTCTAATAATTGTTTCATTAATCCTTCAGACAATAAACATGTTACAAGTAGTTATAGAATTTTAGAAAAAGTTAAAAAATTGGATGAAAAAATTAAAAAAAACAAAACAATAATTAAAGAAAATAAATTAAACATAGCAACTCTATTGGAAAACCAACAAAAAATATTATGCAGCCAAGACGACATAAAAGAATTATTACAGGTATTGGTGAACACACTTCCGAAGAAAAATAACACTCCGATTATAAAAGATTTGTCGTTTGTATATCCAAAAATGCCCATTACAACGGAACAACATCTCGCTTTGTCGAATACACGTTTATCTTCGCAACCCTACATGGACCAAATGGTATTTATTACCCTACACTATATAACCAAAATAATTAATTATACTCATATGTGCATATTTTCATTTCAGACTCTTTATCTGCATAAATTTGCGACTGAAAAAAGCAATAAAACTGTCAAAAATTGCTTAGAGCATTTATGCTCCAATGAATTACTTTTACAGTATTCATGGTCAGAGCAGAATTCGCTCGCTAAAGGTAAAATTTTAACGGAATCCTTAGATCACGTACACTATAACTGGCTTATCTTCATTTTATTTTTCCAGTTATCACTAAGAAAATATTTGCGGAGCTTCCCAATATCATAGAGCTGCTCAGAAACGTTCATAAATATTTAAAATTGCAAAATGCTGTCACAACCGAGGCAATAAATTTAAGTATCAAAGAATTTTTAAAGCGGACTAATCATCGACAAAACAAAATATTGAATAGTGGTTTAGGTCCAAAAAAGTTACAATTTTGTTATAATGAATTAATCTGTGATTATTTTATTTAATTGATGCAGACTGATGAAACTTTTTTATTTTCTAATTAGATTTTTTACTATGAATTTAATTCATTTAATAGTTTTTATAATATATATACGTAGTTATTAGAAATATGTCAAAAATTACTGTTAAATTTGGAATTTTGTATTTGTTATAAATTTTAATTTTATAATTACTTTTGACAATGAAGGTCGCTCGATTTTATAATAAATACAGTAGTACGAAGCTTATTCGTAACAAAAAATTATAGCTAAAGGTGATTTTTGGTCTTTGACTACAACTATAAGATTAAGATTTATTTAGAAGGGGCGAAGCGGATACTCTGCAAAGTTAGACACACCCTGTAATTGTGATATTTCTGATTTTCACGATGACAAAGCCTATATCGGTCTTGAAAGTTTAAGGATAGGTATTAGGCAATAATTATTGTGAGCAAAATCATTCGTTGGGCTGAGCAAATATTAACAACGTTTGAAATAAGTAAACAATTGATTTGAACTGCAGTAAGCACCAGTCGTAATGATAGTCATAAGATTATTAGATTCTAGAAACACCACAATCTGAAATGTTTGAGTTATATAACAACCGGTGTGGAACTGAAGAGCCGACAGGTTTTTGTAATAATAGCCTTTCGTCAAGTTCATAAAATTTGTTGCGCCATGGTCCCTGTTGTGGTATTTTGAATATGGCACCTTCTTTGAGTTCCTGCCAACTTTCATAATAATTCCCAAATTAAAAAGGTGGTTAATGTAACCAACACGGTGATTATTAGCCATTAATGTAGACTTACAGGTTACCGTCAATTTCACTGTAACATAATACATGCTACAAACAGAGTGGCTGCTAAAAGTCTTTAAAATGAACTTAAAAGTAACCGACAATGGTAACGTTATATACAACGGTAGCTAATACAAACTAGACTGCGGTTAATAGTCTGTCAAGTAAACGTACAAGTTATCGGCCAGTGGACCGCATAAACACGGTGACTATAAAAAAATACGGTGGTTTAAAAACGCAAACATAGACTTACAAGTCACCGACAATTGAACCATAAACCGAAGCGGTAGCTAATACCAACTAACGACTAATAATACTCGAAAAGTAAACTAACAATTTACCGGCAATCGGACTGTAAAACAAATCGGTGGCTAATATCAACAACACGGTGGTTAAATGTCGGGGAAGTGGACTAACATATTACAGGAAATTGGACTATAAAATAACCTTGCGGTCCTCGTTCGGGCAATAGGGATCGCCCAAGGTGTTCCAAAACTTGGTTTTTTTATAGTACTTGAGGAAAGGTGAGTCTGACAAAAAACCGGTCGGTCCTTCAGTCCCACACCGATTATTTTACAATACCAAAAATTCAGATTGTTTGTTGGGTAATATTCTGGTCTTATATGTAAATGCAAAGCATTCAAGAGCGAAATGTAATAACAAGAGTAATAAAAACGGCACTCCAATTGGATATGCAGCGCTTACGAAGGAGCCCAACTCAATCAAGTCCGAACAAACGTTAGCATGCTGCGGTACAAAGCCGCACAAACAGCAATCCGAGATGAGTTTAACCCTATCATGAGTGCTGGCAAGCTTACTCAGCAGATTTTGGTGGATAGCGTTCTTCAAGTAGAGGCTAACAGATTATATTTTATTAGCAAAATCAGCTAAAATTTCGTAGGGAACCTCTCCAAGGATTGGCAGATTACGTAGCCGACTTGGCACAGAATTCAGAAATTGCGGCTGGAATGGCAGTCGTTTTACCTTCGAGTTTTGAAGGTTCGCCAAGAAATATGCGCGAGGGATGCTGCGATGCAATGTCCATCTTCTCAAAGTGGGGTGCTCCCGATCTTTTTATTACTTTTACTGCGAACCCAGGTTGGCAATCTTCGTCCAGGTGAACGGACATCCAATCGACCCGATTTAGTCGCGAGGGTTTTCAAAATAAAGTTGATTTCGCAGATTGATGACTTAACAAAAAACAATGTGTTTGGACAATCAAAAGCACATGTATACAGTATCGAATTTCAGAAGCGAGGTTTACCACATGCTCATATTTTAGTCACATTGCGAGCTGAAGATAAATTTACAACGGTTGAGCGAATAAATCAATATGTTTGTGCAGAAATTCCTTCTCAACATCAGAAACGTCTGCAAGAAATTGTTACGAGATGCATGATGCATGGTCCATGCGGCACAAGCAAATTAAATGCCCATTGTATGGCTGATGGAACATGCTCAAAAAAATTTCCCAAGGATTTCCAGGATGTAACAATCCCAAATGCAAGCGGTTATCCATTGTATCGTCGAAGGAATGATAATCAGACTGTTTTAGTTCGAGGTGCTTTATTGGACAACCGTAGTGTTGTGACATACAACCCTTACTTAACGTTAAAATACAATGCGCACATAAACGTAGAGATCTGTACGTCTCTACAAGCTATAAAGTACATATATAAAGGCTTTGATTGTGCTAATATCGCAATCTCAGTGAATGGTCAACCAGAGCACCGTTATAATGAAATAACAAATTTTATCGATTGCCGTTATGTAAGTGCTCCAGCAGCTATGTGGCGGCTGCTGGAATCAAAAATGCACGATCGTTCCCACGCGGTAATGAGACTTCCGGTTCATCTACCAAACCAACAATCTATCATTTTTGAAGACGGAAATGAGGAAGAGGCACTCTTAGCAGCACAGTCAAAACGAACGAAATTGGGATCATGGTTTCAGCTCAACATTGACGATTGTAGAGCGCGGGAGTTTTTGTATACAGAAGTTCCATTTTATTACGTTTACAGTCATAATAAATGGCAGTATCGAAAGAGAGGAGCTGATAAAATTGTCACACGTATGTACACAGTCAGTGTGAAAGATGAGGAACGGTTTTACCTACAACTTCTCTTACTTCATGTTCGTGGTGCCACTAGCTTTGAGTTTTTACGTACGTTTGATAAAGTGGTTAATCAATCAGTCAAAGAAACAGCATCAGCGCGAGGACTTCTAGAGTCTAATGATGAGCGATCCCTGTTTAAGAGAAGCTGTCACATATCAAATGCCACGACAATTACGTGAGACCTTTGCATACATATGTTGCTTTTGTAACCCTGCTAAGCCACTAGATTTATGGGAATCTTATAAGTGTGACATGATTCTTGACTACTCACGAAGCTTTCCAAATACTGCTGAAAACAAAGCATTACATGATGTAAACTTAGTTCTGAAGCAACATGGTTTATCTTGCGCTTTAATTGGTTTACCAGTTCCAGTTGGCCAACCAGACAGAATCCAGTTGTATGATCCCATGGATGAAGCGATCAGAGGGACGGAATATGTTGCAAATCTCAACGAGCAACAGCTAAATGCGTTCCATAAAATTATGGCTGCTGTCAATGATGGAAAAGTTTACCATCGATACTTTTACATAGATGGTCCTGGTGGTTCTGGAAAAACGTACTTATATTCATCATTAATGACTACAGTACGAGGACAAGGAAAAACAGTCCTCCCATTTGCAATGACAGGAATCGCTGGTACGTTTCTGAAAGGTGGTAGAACAGTACACAGCGGTTTTAAGCTTCCAGTTCCTCTTCTTGACACATCGATTTCATCCATGAAGTTGACATCTACTGATGCTGAAGAACTACGGAACTATTTCACTGGTCGTTATCGATGAAATAATAATGCTTCCAAAAAATGGCCTACGCTGTATCGATAAACTTTTGCGCGAGATCATGAAAAATGAGAAACCTTTTGGTGGAAAAGCTTTCGTTGTAGGAGGAGATTTCCGACAAACGCTTCCAGTTGTCCCAAGAGGAACTTGGACGGATATAATAGAGTCATGTATTAAAACGAGCAGGTTATGGAAGTTTTTTTACACAACTTTCTTTGACAATAAACATGCGTAGCGATGGACATGAAAGCCACAATAATTGGTCTGCAGGTAGGAGAAGGAAATGTGTCACCAGTTGCAGGCATTTTTGAAGAAAATACCATAGAAATTCCTCAAGAAATGGTCGCCTCTGAAAATTTAATTCAGCTTATCTTCGGCTTAGAAATTCACACAATGTCAACCTCTGATTTGTCGAAGCGAGTGATCGTTGCTCCAACAAACGTCCAATCACTGAGTATGAATCGTAAAATTATCGAAATGTTGCCTGGCGAGTCAATGGCTTTCTATAGTGATTCAGTGATTTCGGAAGATCCAAACGATTCTTTGAATTATCCTGTAGAGTTTCTCAATAAGCAAACTCCTTCAGGCATGCCTCCTCATCTTTTGGTTTTAAAAAAAGGAGTCCTCATAATGTTACTGCGTAATTTAAATCCAAAAAAAGGATTATGCAATGGTACACGATTGATTGTTGAAGAACTCGCACGAGATTCTATTGTTGCAAAAATAATCTCGGAATGCAATTGTGGAGACATTGTAATCATTCCCAGGATTAATTTGGCTCCAAGTGATACAACATTACCATTTGTGCTAAGCCGGCGACAATTTCCCATCCTTCCAGCATACGCAATCACCATAAACAAGTCTCAGGGACAAACATTTGAACACGTTGGAATTGATCTTTCAACAACTGTTTTTTCGCATGGACAGCTATACGTAGCTTTATCCCGATCCAAACATCCAAATCAGATAAAGGTACGAATCGAACCCAACCCACAACAAGGACAGCTTCTGAAAGACGGACGTAAGTTTACACGAAATGTTGTTTCTACAGAAGTCCTATAACTATAATAAACCAAATATTGGATACGACTTTTTTCTTCCTCCAAAATATAGTACTATAGTACAGTTAAGTAGTACTATATTTTTAAAAATACTATATTTTTGCAATTTTAATTTGAATTTTTTAATATTTGATATTTATTTACAGATAATTATTCGAGGACTAGGCCTACTGGGGACACCTCGCTAAAAAAAAAAACGCGTTATTGTCGTACCTCATGGGTAACGTGGAAATGACATGATTTTAAAAACAGCAGTACCGTAAATTCTTGGAAATAGTGCATTTAAAACATTTTTTTATCTTTAATATTTTATATTATTGTTATTATTATAGAGTGAAATATTACTCATGTATAAATTTTCCCATAAGAAACGTTAAAAATAAAAAAATATCAGCGGATATACAAACGTTGCCTAGACAACGTTGTATATCCAACACAAAATAATCGAACCTATTTGACGAGACAGTTTTATTCGAAATACTGTATCGTAGATACCTGTTTGTTTGTATTGTTATTATTAAAAAAGTCAAAATGAGCCGATTTGGTCATGCACTTAATGAACAAATAGACAAAAAAATTATAAAAACGACCCCAAAAAGTACAATCAAATCAAATAAGAGTGTTTGGAAGCAGTTCATTGAATTTTGCACTGAAAAAAAATATACTTTTGGCCGTGATACTTCGGCATCCGAGCTCGCGTCAATTTTAAAATGTTGGACTTTTAATATGAGGAAAAGAAACGGCGAAGAATATAAAGACCATACAGTAAAACTCCTTTGGAATGTTACAGCGAAATTACTAATGGAAAAGTACTTTAATGAGTACAATATTAAAATAAATCCCTTCCATCAAATTGAATTTAAAGTGGCCCGAGACGCAAGAGATGCAAAAAGAAAAGAATTACAGGGTATGGATGGTAAGCGTAAGGAATCAGCAAATTTCTTGACCTATAATGAGTTTGAAAAACTTATCCAAACTTGCGATGAACAAACCCCAGAAGGTATCCAAAAAAAAGTATTTTTTTTGTTGTCTTACGAACTTGCTTGGAGAGGTGGAGAGGGCGCAAGAGCCGATACAACATTTTTTAAAGAAGAAACCGACAATAGTGGAGAGAAAACAGGTAGGATCGAATATAACCCTGTATTTTCAAAAACTACGCAAGGGGGTAGCCGAAAACTAGCCGATTCAAAGTGGCTGGTGAAAAATGACACAGATCCTAAAATTTGCCCCGTCAAAATGTTTTTAAAGCTCCAAGAAAAAAGAAAAAATGTCACCAACACCCGACTATTGTGACGAAGGATATTCTGGGGCACACCACTCTTGTGTCAAAAATTTGTCTTTACCTTCCTTCGTCCCAAGATTCCGAATTCCAGTTTATTTGAACATTTTTTTTCATGTCTCATGACATTCCATTTCTTAAAACCTTATGTCTATATTTCCGTTTTGCTAATAACGCAAAATGGCATTAGTCTAAATTATAAAATTTTCCCACATTTCGTTTTCTGTAAATTTATCAGAAAACAATGAATATAAAACCATGGATTAACATAAGTTTAATCCAATTTCATTTTATAAAATTCTCATTTTTTTTGTCTTTTCTTCATAAGTCTGAAATTCAGCCTTTCATTTTTTTTTGTAACTAAATAAGTTTTTCGTTTAATTGTGGGAAAGTTTCCACAATTTGATTCAATTTCTGGAATTCCGTTGTTTTTTCTTCTGTTTTCTCGTTGTTATTACTTTCGCTAACTAAGGGCATTTTTTTTTTGTAAAAAGCTCATATTAAACCGAGGTTTCGAGGGAAGACGAAAATTGTTGATCGGGGGTCTGAAGTGGTCTGAGAACGTTAACGGTGTTGAAAACTACGGCGAAAGGAGTTTTCATTTTTCTTGTTTTATTTTGGTTTTATTGTGGTTTTTTTGGTTCTGTATTTTCTTTCCTTTTGTTTAGTAATTTCGGTTTTTAAAATTGTTAAGTTAAAATTATTGTTGTGACAAAGTTATTTATATTAATAAGAAAAAAGATAGAAATTAAAGTGTGTCCGATCACAAGTTTTTTAAGTAAAAAGAAAACGAAAAATTTTAATAATTTAAATTTATCGATTCACCAAGGTGTGAAGAAATTTTTCTTGAGACAAAATTGGCAAGTAAAAATTTTTCTTGTGATAAAATTGTTTAAACAAAAATTTTTATTATGACAAAGTTATTGATAAATATAGAAATAAAAACAAAAAATAAAGTGTGTACGATCAAAAGTTTTTTGAGTAAAAATATTTATTTGTTTTAATCTGGAACGAGGTATGGACATGCCGGCCCCACTAGCGGACTGAAGGAAAATTAGGTGAGTCTACCTTGGATTGTTTAAGATTTTTGTTGCGTTATTAGTTTGTTTTTGTGTGTTGTTTTGTATTATGGTATAATCGAGGTAGTAATGTTAACGTCACGAGTTACTGGGTTGTGGGGTATTGATTCTATAATCAATATAGAATTGGGTCCCCCCCCGTCAAACTAATGTAGTGTAAACGTTTTTATTTGTGTGAGAGAGAACATGGTTCACGGAAATGATGGTAAGTAGGAATATGGTAAGTAGGAATTGCCGTCTTAGTTTTTTTTCCTTAATTTTTGTTTATCTTACTGAACCGCTCATTACTAGGACTACCTGGCTGCCGGATAAAATCCATGACCCCAAATGACTGAGCGAAGTCGGGAGCGGTATCCGGATCCACAGCCAGGTGGACAAATCTATAGCCTTAGCATGTGCAACCTCTGCTTCCATCTGGATGTCATAGCTTGCACTGTTAATCGTTACACTATTTTTAACTCCAAATCCATATTGGAAAACATCCGGAAATTGGTTTAAAAATAGCCCCGTAGGAGTTAATGAGATATCGGCTTGGACAAAGAGGCAAGCAAAAAAAACAGGGCTTAACATTACCAAAAAAATTACAAATCATTCACTTAGGGCTACTACTGTATCAAAACTGGCCAAAAGCGGAGTTTCAGAACAAAACTTGATACAAATCACGGGTCATTCCAATGCAAAATCCATATCCAGCTATTTACAAATGGATGAAGACCACCACAGAACTATCATCGAGAAAATGAGGAACCGCGGAACGGAACTTCAGCAGACTCCTCAGACTCCAACTTCTTCTATGACGAGCAGCAGCAGTTCCATGTCATCACAAAATCAAAATGTAATTAACAATTACAATAATTGCAATTTTTATTATTCAATCAATAATTAGTTAATATTTTTCAATTGTTTGTTGCTATTTGTTAAGTTTTTTTATAAAATAAAAAAAAAATTGTTATTGGATTTCAGTTACAGTTTTAATTATGTTACATGAAATTGAAAATTGTATGACAAAAAAAAATTTTTATATATATATTTCATTCTAGAAATATTCTCCCTAAATACCGCTCGTGCATAAAAATTAACCAGATAATTTTCATTCAAGCCTGTTATACTAATTCCACTCGTTCTTCGAACTCGTGGAATTATAAATAACAAGCTTTCATGAAAATTATCGGTAATTTTTAAGCACTCATGGTATTACCCCCCGATTATTATTATTATAGATTATTATAGATAAATAAATCTCATAACTCTCATGGGTAACATGGAGATGACTTATTTTAGGTAAGTTAAAAATGTAACCTGTTAAAAACATTAATATATATATTTATAGGTATGTAAATAAGAAAATCATAATTAACAGTGTATGTTATTATACCATTTAAAATATGAAAAAATGTAATTGTGTTATTATAACAAATGTATTGGTGTACACAAAAATGAAATGAATTATAATGTAAAATAATTTCACTTCAGTTTTGGACATCGGCGAATATTCAAATGTCAAGAAAATAAATAATTATTTAAAAATATTATTGGATTAGCCATTGGAGTTTTTATTAGAACATCTCAAGTATATCCTAAATATAACGAAGAATGGATATAACAAATATTTCGTTTATTATCATTATACACTTGACATTGTATAAAATGAAAGACACACAAGGTGCATACAGAACAGATGAGAAGAGGTTAGATTGTGGTGGATACTAGTAACACTAAAGCCTGGTGAAAAGAAGAGAGGTAAGTGGCGTGCGGGAGGGGGGGGGGGGGCGAAGCCCGCGGGATACCCCCTAGTTTAAATATATTTTGTTTCTTCTGTTAATATGTAAAACAAAACAATGTAACCAATGTTACGTGTGTATACATAAGTATAACAATGTAATGATTGGAACATTAAAGTTCACTGTATAACACATAATTGCGAAACGAATTTTGTTTTAAATTACAACAAACTGAAGACATAAGATTTAATGTTATGGAAAACAACATATTTTTTATAATTTAACTGTTACTCTATATATATTTCAGCTTGTTAGGCCTTTTGCTGGAGTAATCGGAAATTAAATGAACCTTCATTTCTGAAGAAATGAAGGTTGATTTAATTTCCATGTTTTAATGCGATTTTAATAATTTTAGTATCCCTAATGCATTAAAAACTCAAGAGCTCAACACAATTAACAATTTAATTAATGATTGTTTTCAAAAATTCACTTTTAAAACACTTTTAATTGCAATCAAAATAACCAAATTTGCAAGGGGAAATCAATCAATTTTGATTATTTTACATGCACAAATTAAAACAGGTGGTTTGAGCTGTCAAAATATTTTTGGGAAAATTCGCCGGTAGTTGGCGCATCGGTCGATTAGTGAAAACGGGATTGGAGCTGTCAAACCCACCATAAAATGGTTAGCACTGGTAAGTAAATTAAATTAAATCTATAAATATAAGTCATTTGAAGCATTTTCTTTTGGTTTTTTATTAGAAAATACGAGCTTCATAATTTGTCTACTTAAAATTATAATAATAACTTCAAATACCAGAATTTATTGGTTTTTAATGTCGTATTTTTGAAGTGAAACTTCTAATGCGACTTCCAACAAGGTTGCGTTAAACGTTAAATTTTAAATTATACAATAAAAGAAATTTTAGTTTTTTACTACACAAACATATTATGTAATTTATAGACTACTGTGACAGTATTTTGTGTGTTTTCGGATTAATTCGTAAATATCGTTAATTTGTTTTCGTATTCTTTCGTAAGTTTGTTTTTTTTTAATTTTGATTTCATCCTTCTAGATTTTTGTTTTAATCATTTGTGTATATATTTATAAGGTAATTCGTTGACCGTGTTTTTTTAATTTTTATAATTAATTGGTGAATATACAAAATGTGGTTAGATTGGTAAATTGAAAATCATAGTTACGCGTAATTATTTCAACATTACGAAGTTTCACTTCTTTCGCGAGGAGGAACTCCACGCACAATTTTTTTTATAGGTTAAAATGTCGAACTTGAAAATTTGTGGAATTACAATCGCTGCAATTTATAATTATTTGGGTAAAATAAGCCGACCATTTGTAGAAGATGAAAAAAAATTTATTAGCAAACATGTTATTCAAATTGGATTTATAGAAAATCGTAGCCAAAACATAATCCATATATTTGGATTGGTTTTGCAAAGACCTTCCTCGAAGCCTCATGAGCAAAATATCTATTGGAACATAGATAATTATATTGAAAAGGCAATTTGTTCTTGCAAAGCAGGACTAAGTGAAAGGTGTAAACTTTAATAGCAAAAAAAAAGTTGTTCTATTATTTGTTATAAAAAAATGTCGCTGCAAATCAATTTCACAAATTAGTATAAATAAAGCAGCAAATCGACAGTAGTCGACAAATCGTGCGTATTAAAATTGGAGTGAACTATTAGATTTTATAAAGTTTAAATAAAGTGAATAAATTGTCAATTCAAATTATAAATATGAGTGAAAATATGAGGTGTTACAAGCCATTTGATAACGTTAGATGTGCTAAAAAATTAAAAACAGTTACTCGTTTTGTTGCAAAAAAAATTGCAAAATTGCAAAATATGAGTGATGAGGATTTATTACATATTCGAATCTGCGTATCATGTGACATGCGTGTTCGCTTCGACAAAAGTGAATCTACATCATCTGTACCAACCCTAGTCACTAAGGAGTTACCATCATCAACCTCACCATCAACAGAATCACCAGCAAGCGAAGAAGAAATGGGTTTAAGAAAGAAACAAGTACTTTAAGCTATCAACTCCAATTTTATGCTAAATGAGGCTAAACAAGTTTACTTAAGTCAACTAGATAAAAAATGCTATCAACAAAAAGTCGCAGCTGTCATGTTAAATACAAGTGAAACCTTATCTTTACCAGGCATAACACCAATTACGGAAACTGAAGCCGTAAAATCTAAGCTTTATGACGAAATGACGGATCAGCTAAAAGAAAAATATGGCAAATTAAATAAAAAAAGTGAAAAGTTTCAAATTGTATATAATGTAAATAATTGTACATAGTAATTGTAAATAGGTGTATATAGCTCATTGAATTTTTGCATATAATTTCGTTTTTTTTTAATTTTGAATTTTTTGTTTCTAATGCATAACTATCATCAAAAACATAGCACTATTTTATGCTATTTCAAGAAATATTGGGATTGATCATCGACCCTAACGGTGGTTACTGTTGGTACCTCGATCCAAGATACAGGTTTATTAATAACGGCAGTTCGGTGGTCTCCTGGCATAGAGCGAATGACGACGTTCTTTTGATTTCAATGCTAAGTATCTTGATTCTTGCCTTGAATTCAAGGTGTAACGTCGGTGAAATTCTCATATTCAGTAATAAAACTAATTTCAAACTCTTCGTCAGTTTATTTGTTATATTTCAAACATCATAAATGTTTAAATTCATTTTTCTCAATCAACAAAAAACTTGAAAATCTGAATGTAACGAACAACTTTAAATTCAAAAAAATAACGAAAGATTAAAATTATTGAACTCATTCAGTTTAACGAAAATGATTTTTTCAATGTTGCTACATCTTCGTCTATAGATATAAAATGCTAGAAATCACATTTTTTCTAGAATTCAATTCGTGTTTTAACTTTAAAACGCTAACACATTTTTGGCTATTCATTTTCGAAGTTTAATAATTAAAAACTAAAAACATATTTTTCGATATTTGTTTCTAAAAATAAAACGAACAGTTTTAAGAAAATTAAATCAATTTTTTTGTATAACTTTTTCTTGGAAATTGTTAAAAAGGAAAGAATAAATTGTGTAGAGTTTTTCCACGTATACTCCGAAACGAAAAAATTAGACAGCTGAAACAAAATTAGACTAAGGATCAGATTTATTTATATACATATATATCGAATTCATTTTCAACGAAGTGGCTGTCATCACAGATGTTTTCAACATTCCGGGAACTTATTATCGTTCCGCACATAAAAATACATTCATTTATGTATGTTTTCTTGAGATATAGCATCGAGGTCAACAATATGAATTTTTTTATCTCCTCTGGAGCTGGATAAATCATCAAACTGCAGCATCTATCAAGAGGGTTAGATTATTTTCTTTTTGTTAATTATATTTTTGTTTTGATCGATTTTTCTTTCATTATGTTAAGCTAAATTTTATTAGTAAGAGGTTCCCATAGATCAGACACGTCGGAGACATTTTTGATATTTCGTTCCCGGTTTTTGATATTTTCAGGTTGTGTATAAAAGGTCCAAATTAATTCACGAAGTGAATTAACTAACAAATGAGGAAGAATATAAAAGGCAAGAAATTTTTTTAGCACCAAGGTTCAAAAAATTAAAAACTATATCAGGAACTAGGAATTTTCATGCATTTATTCCCGTCCAAGGTCAGTGTATACGAGCAAAAAGGTTCTTAAATTTGGATACGTTTCGAAAATTTAAAATTTAAATGTGTAGTAGATATGTATGTATTATTAATTATGTAGAACTTATTATATTAATAAAAATATGAAATGTGTCTGATCTCGAAATCTACCTATTTCTAGCGGATATACGTGCCGCTTGGACTTTTTTTATTTTTTTTGTCGCTCAAAGTTTTGAAGGACAAGTAAACGGTCATACATGGTATTTTGGTATTTTGGTATTTTAAATGGTATTTTTTAAATTTAATTTTTTTTTATCGCAGGTGGCTATGGAAGTTAGTTTAATACGCAATGCAAAATATTAAAGTATTATTTAAAGTTTTCTGCTGATGGTATAGTGATAAATTAAATAATAAATTTTGTGGTATTTAGAGTTTCAATTATCAAAAATGAAGAGTGATAAATTAAAAAATAAAAAAAATTAAAGTATTTAGAGTTTGAATTATGTATTAAGAGAAAAATTAAATATTAAATTTGTTTTTTTTTATAATACTCATCTAGGTCTGTATAACTTTAATATGCAAATAATTGTAAATTAATTTAAAGTAATTCTAGCTAAGAAATGAGTGAGGTAGAATAACGTTCAACAACAAAGAGAAGGAAATGCAATTACAATGCAGATTGGCAAAAAAATATAATTGCTTTAGCGAAGGCTATGTTGGAGAAAAATCCAAAGCAAAGCAAGATGCAAACTGTGTAATATAACGTTTACTGTTATGTATAATGGCATTAAAGCCCTAACTCAACACGCAGCCTCAAAAAAACACATTGAAGCTGAAACTGTAGCAACTTCTTCTCAAAGATTAACATCTTTCTTTGCATCGAAAGATAATTCTCAAAACGATGCAGTAGCTATTGCTGAATTGTTGCATATTTATCATGGTGTAAAACACCATTTATCATACTTGGCTCAGGAATGCAGAATTAAAACTACAAAACAGTCATATTATGATTCTGAAATCGCTAAATATGTTACAGCTGGACGTACAAAAGCTTCGGCAGTTGTACAAAATGTTTTGTACCCTTTTTCAATTGAAGTTGTGATAGAAGATTTGAAAAACAACGTACCGTTTTCTATTGCTACTGACGCGTCGAACAAAGGTAATCGTAAGCTATATCCTGCAATTCAATTTTATTCTATATACAGAATGGATTGAGTTTAAAATGTTAGATTTTTATGAAGATGCTTTCGAAGATTCAAGATCAATTAAAAATCAGCTCTGTCTAGTATTAAATGAGAACGGACTAAGTTGGAACAATGTTACTGCATATGGAGCTGATAACGCTAGTGTGAATTATGCAGTAAACAATTCGGTTTTTCAAAAATTAGTGAATGAAGAAAATAAAACCATTATTGCAGCTCATTGTAATGATCATATAATTCATAATTGTGCTAAAAATGCTTTGAAATTATTATCCTTCGACATTGAAAACGTTATATCGAAAGTTTTTGCTGAATTTTCTAATTCAGCTAAAAAGCGAGAAAATTTAAAAGAATGTTATGATTTTTACGAATCAGAATTTCATGGTGGTTCGACATAGTCCTACTAGAAGGATATCTTTATTTAAAGCAGTTGATCGCTTGTTACTAAGCTGGCAGCCACTCAAATATTATTTTTAGCTTTAGGTGAAGACGAATGTCCAAGACCAATATGGACAATTATATCTGATCAAGAAAATGAAATTTCGCCATTAGATGAACCTACAATTTCCGAAATTTATATCTATTTCGTTCACTCATTTATGTCTTCCTTTCAAAAAATTTTACTAATTCTAGAAACTCGTACAACTCTCGCATGTGATCTTTATTTAATATTGGTAAAATTTGGACACCGAATTTTTTGGCATGAAAGTAAAATTTGCCATGATGAAAAACTGTTTAGATTCTTGCCAGGTGAATAAATTCAAAAAAGAGTCTTTAAATGTATATCCTAGAGCATTGAACTATTTGGAAAAATGGTTTGATTTCCAGAATTCTCCTTATATGCACTTTCAAGCTATGAGCCTCGCAGACGGTCCGGTCTATAAGTCTGGATGAAATTTTAAAAACTTGGATGTTGTCGCCATTGAAAGATGAAGTTCCACCAGACTGTTTACACGCCACCAAATATGTGCATTGAATTCGGTAATGGAGACACTTGAAGGAACATCATCTCTTGAAAAGTGGAATTATTTCTTTCAAAAAGAGTCTGCACCAAATTTATTGAAAATAGCTCAGTTCGTCTTTTCGATTCCAGTTTCGAATGCGAATGTTGAAAGGATTTTTAGTGTGATGGACAATCTATGGACCAACGAACGTAACCGAATGTCGTTGAATTTAGTTAAAAGCAAACTTTGTATCTTCTTTAATATTCCTTATACATGCCAAAATGTAAGAGAAATATTTTCAAAAAATAAAAAACTGCTAAAAGCTACATCGCAGAATGAAAAAAAGATAAAAAGAACCAAAAATGACAAATAAAAATGTATGGAAAATAAAATATAAATGTTTATAAGATTTTGTTGTTTTATAGTACGTTCACACTAGCATCGAAATTACGTAGTTTCGCTTGTTTCGTAATTTCGACCGAAATTACGAATGAAATTACATGATTTCCCATATACTGAGATGATTTTGAAATCATGTCATTTCAGAGTAATTTCGATGAAATTATGATCGAAGTTACGTTGAATTGGTATGAACATAGTTCCAATTCTATTCAGCACTGGAATTTTCCAATTCTGAATAAATTATGACATTTGTTTGTTTATTTAAGTTCTTTCGTGAGTAAACATTTTTACATTTACAAATTACATTGTGTGTGGTTAAAAATTTTAAAATAAAATGGAAAATATTGAAAAAAAAAAACATATGAAGTATAGAGGAAGAGCAAATTTTAATAGAAATATGGGCCGACAAGATCGTTGATTTGCGAAGAAATCGTAAAAATAACTATGTCTACGAAGAAATTAAAGAGGAGCTACATGAAAGAAATTTGATATTTACCAAAGAAGAAATAAAAATTAAAATAAATAATTTAACTCAAAAATACCGGTGAGTTTCAATTATTTTAGAACATTTTTGTTCAAATCATATTATATTCTCACAAATGACATATTGGTAGGAATTAGTTTTTCATTTAATCTGTTAATTTATTGTAGAAAAGAAAAAATAAGAATTGGACCTTCGGGAGGATCGCCAAGCCAATGGTGTTTCTACAATCAAATAAATCAAATAATAGGAGGATTCAAAATAAATAACCCCAAAATCCTTGTAGAGGAAAGTGTTGAAGAAGGTAAAACAAGTTTATTTTATAAAAGTCAAAAATTCTTTTATTCATATTATTAAACTTATATTGTAGATAATATTCACACGGTTTCTAACGATGAGGAAATTATGAATTTTGGTTCACCATCAACATCTAATTCTACATATAGCGAAGAAACTAGTCAAACAGCATTTTCTCCTCCGCCAGCGCTTGCAACTTTAAATTTTGTCCGGCATTCTTTGAAGTTTCAACTGATAACCCTAATGTAAAGACACACCTTTACAGGCTCTAGCAGCACAACCAAATACAATGCACGAATTAATACTTTTAAAGTTATAATTTTTTATATCTTTTTTAATATAATTCACTTCTATAATTTATTTATTATTAGATTTCAAAAGTGCTGTCTGAATAATCCATTAAAAAAATTCGATTCGACGTTTCTATTCTCGTTTTCAGTAGTTTAAAATCTCAAATATAGACGTCGACTCTTTTGCCGCCGTTCGCGAATACTCTATATGAAAATTACCTACACAGAAATATCATTTATGGAAGAATAAATTATCGGAGTTCATCGGAAAAACAAGTAAGATAAAAAAGAAGTAAGAAAAAAAAGAAAGATAAGTAATTTAAATACGTGTTCGTTCGTTTTTAATGTAAATTTAAAATTGCTTAAACTTAATAAATATTTCAAATAATATTTAATAGTTAATTTTTTATACAAATTAAATTATATTCAAATTAGTCATATTACTATAGTATAGGTCATATTACATAGTTATTTTTTTAAATATAAATTTATTCAATTACACTTTAAGTAAAATATAATTTCAAATAATCAAAATGTCTGATAGCGAGTCCGAAAAATCGAACAAAGAAACTGTTCAACATTTAAAAAATATCAGATCAGCAGATGGATTATATAAGCACATATACATTGATATGTATATATATACCGACAAACAATTTGTAACCAAAATCTTGACTCGGGCACAATGTTACTGATGCATGGTAACAAAATGTTGATTATAATATGCTTAAAAATTTTTTTTTTTAACTTTTTATACGCGTTATGCTCTTTGCTCAATAAATAATTTTCGATTTTGTAATAATTTAGGTCCTCTTTTCTCTCATTTGCGTGTTTACAATGTTTTGTCATGTTCATCATTTATTTTATCAATCTAATTTTCAATTTCAGCGAGACAAGGTGTGTAGCGATCCTAAAATAAGACAAGCATTAGACTCGCTACATGGTAACAAAAATCCAAACAACCAAACCATTTACATTTCTCATAGTCATTCACATTCCTATCATTCAAAATCCAAACAACCAAACCATTTACATTTCTCATAGTCATTCACATTCCTATCATTCAAAAGCCAAACAACCAAACCATTTACATTTCTCATAATCATTCACATTCCTATCATTCAAAATCCAAACAACCAAACAATTCACGTTCCCAGACAAATTCACAGTCACAGACAGAACATAAACCTTCAATCTCCAATTCAATTAAAATTTCATCCAAAAACCCATTTTTCAGCGAAACCAACAAGTGTTTCACTTTTTTCTATAAAAGATTTTCTCATAGAAAATTGATTCCAAAACAATTTTAATGTAACTACTAAGAATAAAAAAACAAGATGCATTAAAATAAGAACACATCAGACTGAAAGAAAATACGACAGACAAACTATGATAAACAATTCATAGAAAAATTCAAACGAAGCGTTTTCTATCTTGTTTCTCAACATCTGTGAGAAAAATTACTTTATGTCATTTGAGAAATAATTTATGATGCAAATTTCTGATTGGTGGAAGCCAATTCGAAATTTGTAATAAATAATACTAGATCAACGAGATTCTAGTTAGTCTATATCGCGATCTAAGAACGGAAATAAAAGGTATCTACGGGAAGTTACAAGTGCGTTTGCGAGTGTTTTAAATAAAATAATAAGTTTATAAGTTTAGGTTTAACCTAAAATAAGTTTTAACCAAAAAATAAGTTTTCACCACAAAATAAGTATTAACCAAGAATAAGTGTAATTAAAAAATAAGATTATATAAATAAATCTTGAGAAATCATTCGTGTGTTTCAATCAGGTGAAAAACAGAGAGATGAGAACATAACCACCACCAACAAGTAAGTCCACCAGTTTTATTAAGTGATATTAAGTGGAAAGATTGCAGAGCCCGACGAAGGACTCTACAGGTGTGTGATTAAGTGTGTATAAATAATAATAAAATAATAATTAAGTGTGTTAAATTGATGCTATTTTATATAAAATTATTAACATATATAAAAGTGAAAAGAACCAAGTAAAACGTGAGTCCAAAAATAAAATTTGCATGTTTGAGGTGGTAGATTTTGTGTGTATATAGTATTATGTATGTAAATTTAAAGTTAATTTTGAGAAAATAAAATGTCGGTGATTTATCGGTAATGTACGTCTTATTGTCGGTAACCTATGCGTATGTTTTATTATCGATTACCGACTATTTCTATATTATGTATTTGATTATATAATTAAAAATGCCTATTTGAACGAAAAGTTTTGTCCATTATTGTATTATTGTTTTATACAGCCGGCTTTCTAAAATAAGTTCAAAAAATAGCATGTGTCGGTAATTTATCGGTAACGTTCGTTTTAATTATCAGTAAAGTGCATTTTTTCAGAATAATGCTAATTTTAATTTTGTAACAAATTGCTAATCAGACGGTCTCTGGAAAGATGTAAAGTGTCGGGGATTAATGGGTAACTAACGTAACGTACGTTCAGTGATTCATTTTAACTAATAGTTTTGTTAATTATATACTTAATACTTTTAATAAATATGCTTTGGGGATAATGTTAAGTGTCGGTAGCGTACGTTCTCCAGTATTGTATTTTGCTGCTTAAATATTTTTTTTTTTTTTTTAACGGCGTTCCAGCTCCTCCATGTAGGAGCGTTGCCAGGCTAATCAGCTTCGAATATTCACCACGGTCATTCGCAACAGCGACATAATTACCATGGCAGCCGATTTTTTTAAGGTCGTTTATTACGTCAGTCTCCCATTGTAGTCGTGGTCTACCTCGCGGTCGCCCACTCCCTGGGGTACTAACGTACATTTTTCTAATCATTCCAGACTGTGAATCGGCTCGTAGAACATGCCCAAACCAAGCAATCCTATTAGAACGGATACAACCTATTATATCAGGACCCTCAAGAAGGTCTCTGATCTCAAAGTTATGTCGGGTTCTATACTCACCATCGTCTGTCTTAAGTGGACCAAAAATGTAGCGTAGGATCTTACGCTCAAATACAGATAAATGCGATTCGTCATTTTGTGTAAGGGTCCACGTTTGTGACCCATACATCACAACCGGTCTAATCAATGTCTTGTATAACTTGAGCTTGGTGTTAGTTGATACATACAGAGATCCAAGGAGAGGTTTGATTGAGTAGAAAGTTCGATTACCTGCAGCGATTCGAGCTTTTATATCTGTAAGTATGCTGTTGTTTGAGTCAAGCATTGATCCCAAATATTTAAAAGATTCAACTCCCTCAATTCGTTCATCGCCGCACATCAAATCTTTCTTCTCAGACTCTCTTGAAACATTCATATGTTTGGTTTTATTGTAGTTAATTTGCAGACTAATTTTTCTAGCTCCACTCTCAAGCGACTTAAAAGTCTCACTCATAACAGCTTCACTTCGGCCGAGGATGACAACATCATCAGCGTATGCAATCATCTGTACTGAGTTTATTGACAAGATATTGTTGTTAGTCGGCAGTTTCTTTTGACGGCACACATATTCCAAGGCTAAATTAAAAAGTATAGGAGAGATAGCATCACCTTGTCTTAAACCGGAGTCGACTTTCAAAAACCTTGATATTTCGTTCTCTACTCGTACACAGCATTGAGAGTTCTGTACTGTCATTTTGCATAGTGATACCAGTTTACCAGGAATTCCCATTGACACCAGAGCAGACCATAGAGTCTCTCGTTCGAGAGAGTCGTAGGCCTGTCTGAAATCAATGAAGAGTTGGTGCACTGGTATGTTGAACTCTCGGCACTTTTCCAAAAGCATCCTTATCGAGAAAAGTGCATCGGTGGTACCTCGGCCCCGCCGGAAGCCACACTGATATTCTCCAAACAGTTGTTCAGCAAAAGGATTGATTTTGGATAGCAAAATGTAAGAAAAGATCTTATATGCTGTGCAGAGTAGAGCGATTCCTCTGTAGTTTGCACATTGTAGGCGATTACCTTTTTTATGGATTGGTATCAGCATAGCTGTGTTCCAGTCCTGTGGCATGGCTTCAGTCCTCCATATCATTTGAACAAGTTCAAACAATCTTAAGGATAGAGTTTCACCACCATGTACAATCATTTCGGATGTTATATCGTCGATACCAGGTGCTTTATTGCATTTTAATTTTGACAGCGCCGCATCGAATTCCTCTTTGGTGGGTTCGTCTACATGTACCTTTGACGCACGAATAAGCTTTGCTCGTCGCCCGACTTGTTTCTGGTCACTTAAGTTGAGAAGATTCTCAAAATAAGCGGCCCAAGTATCTAAAATATTTTTAAGGTCTACTTGTAGCTCCCCATCTTCGTTTTGAATAGCAGTCAATCTAGTTTGAGGGCCCTTCTTTAAGGTTTTAATCTGTTGAAAGAAGTTACGCGATTGATGTTCCTTATTGAAGCTTTCAATCTCCTCACACTTTCTCTTCCACCATTCTCTCTTCGTTCGTCTACATAACTTTGTAACGGCTTGTCTTGCCAGTTTATAGTTCTCCTTCGTGGACCTGGTGTTGCGTCCTTGCAGACATTTCAGATAGCAATCTCTTTTGTATTGAATAGCGTCAAGACATGCTTGATCCATCCATGGCTTCTGGGAGTGGTTTTGTGGTCGTCCAAGTATTCCCTCAGCAGCGCTTAAAACAGCATATTTGAGCAAATACCATGACTTATCGACGTCTCCATTAATGGTTTCTGATTTATCCAATGTTTCGGCAATATGGTTTTGATATTTCTCTTCTGTTTCTGCATTCTTTAGTGATGAGATGTTAAATCGTTTCCGTTGATTGAATTTCGGAATGCTTGGGTTTGGGAAGTGGAACCTTATTTTAGCACATACAAGAAAGTGGTCACATCCAATGTATGCACCTCTAAAGGATCGCACATCCAGAACACTCGAAAAGAAACGTGCTGTAACTAGCACGTGATGAATTTGATTTCGAGTGTTTCCATTCGGTGAGACCCATGTCTGCTTATGAATCGATCGGTGCGGAAAGAAAGTACTGGCAATTTTCAAATTATTTGATAATGCAAACTCAGTCATTCTCTCACCATTATCATTCGAATTCAAATGCAGACTGTTGGGGCCCACCACATTTCCATAAGAGATATCTCTTCCAACCTGCCCATTAAAGTCACCAAGAACCATAGTGAAGTCGCGTGTTGGTGTTTGTTTCATAACCTCTTCCAGTGCTATGTAGAAATTATCCTTCTCGTCGACGGTCTTAGCTTCAGTAGGTGCATGCACGGCAATAAGAGAAATATTGTTATATGTACCACGAACACGTAGGTAGCAAATCCTCTCACTGACCGGGATGAATTTCATCACGGCTTCTTGTATGCGTGCACCAACAAGAAAGCCAGTTCCAAATTCTCTTCGAGAAGGATGACCACTACAGTATAGAGAGTGACTATCCAATTCTTGTTTTCCGATTATTGGCTGTCTAATTTCTTGCAGAGCTATGATATCCATCCCATACCTCTCAGCCTCTGTTTCTAGACTTATAAGAGCATCAGGAGCGCTCAGGCTGCGCACGTTCCACGTTCCGATTCGGTAGTCTGGTCCTTTTTCACGTCCAGGTAAAATTCTGTTGTTTTTGTCCGGGTCTGTTTTTCTTTTCTGATTTCCAAATTTAACAAATAATTTTTTTTTCCGGGGTTAGGGTGTTAACCTTAGGCCCAACCCAAATTGTCGTGAATGTGTCCGTTCTGCATCTTAAGGTTACCAGAAACAACCATTTGACACGTTTATATAGCGAGCCGCTTGATCCAAGACAGACGCCCGCTTCAAGCCGGCCCTAACATGGAGAACTGACGCTTGAGTCGCATTGGTTTTAAGGCGCCAATTCGCCATGATGTACCATGATTGACTAAGCAGTTTTTACCCTGCTTGTCTCCGGTACACCAACCTAATTCTGTCAGCATTAACCAGGCAGCACGGCGTGGACGTCGAATTTCGGATTTCGCTACCCATTTGAATAAAAATGCAATATTGCATTATTATTTCATTTTCTTAAAAAATTCAAAAAATATTAATTAAATATAGTCAGCGAGAAAATATTGTCAGTGAGAAAAGTGTCGATAATTTTTTAATAATGTACGTTTCATTGTCGGTAACGTGCTATGTTTAATTTCTATACAAAATACAAGAGTATATAATAAAATAAATAAAAATAATAAATAATTTTAATTTTGAAAATTTTTAACATTAATAATAATTTATTGCTTACAATAATAATAAAACTTTACATATATTATAAAGACTGGATTTTTGGTTTTAGATCCAAGATGCCAAAAAACAAACCTCTACATAAGCTTTCAAGGCAATGGATTCGACGGCGTCTTAATATGGTGTGTACCGAAAAAAATCTGGAAAATCAGGTAAAACAATTAAATGAGTTTAACGCAGTGTAATGAAACGATTTTCATTAAAATTTTGATATTACGTCATTTGTAGTTGAGTCGGCCTAAAGTAAACAAAACACAAAAGTTTTTTTGCAAAATTATGTTGTTTCTTTTTATATTCCAGAATTTCATACGGGATCTTCAAATATTTTGATAATTGTTGTTTTTAATTTGGCAGGATAAAAGTAAAATTCATTAGATGTTTGATAATGGAATTGATCGGTTGTCATTTTTCGTGAACGTGAATTGAGTTTTGTTGTTTCGTACGCGAAAATATTATATATGTGCTGATTATAGCTAGTGATAATGATAGTGAAACTGATAGTTTAGTGATAATATGAATAGTGAATGTGAGGTTATCTTCTTCGAACAAAGTTCTGATTTGTTAATTGGTTAATGTAGGCATAGTAATAAATAGTTTCAAACTTGAATTCAATTAGTTCATATTATCGGTCTTGAAAACCACTAAATAAGACTAGAAGAAAACTTAAATTTTTAATTGCTTGATTGTCATTAGAAGAAAACTGAAAAAATTGTTTAATTGTGATTAGAAGAAAGTTGTAGAGAACCGTAAGATTCTAAACCAACAAAATTGTGGCATGGATAGAACGGTAGATGGATAGGATTATTTTCTGAAAACTGGTTTGGCTTACTATAGTCTATAACAGTTTAATTATATTTACTTGATTTTGGATATTAATAAAGCAAACCTACGTGTTCCAACGGTAGATTTTCTATTGAATTACTAAAGACTAAATTGATAATAAAGCTAGAGTCCAGTATCAAATTATAATAGAAATTATTTTTCTTTCAAACACAAAATCCCGTGTATCGCCTATATTTTCATTAATCCAACTTCAGTATTATTTTATAAAAACGCAACATATCCTATCAATATTAAGGCATTCGTTTGTGATGCACCAGCACGGGCAGCTATTTTAGGAATCAAATCTCACAACGCTTATTTTGGATGTCCAAGGTGTTGCGAAGAAGGCGAATTTATAAAAAATCGCATGACTTATCCAATAAATAACTGCAGGCTGCGTACAAATGAATCTTTTAGATCGAAAGAAAATAAACAGCACCATAAAGATACTTCGATATTAGAAGAACTGGATATAGATATGATTCTAAGTTTTCCTTTAGAATATTTACACTTAATTTGCCTGGGAATTATGAAAAAACTCTTAAAAATGTGGACTTCCGGAATAACATTTGCTTTAATTCCTCATCGTGATCAATCAGCGATTTCCAATAGGTTAATATCAATATCACAAACACAACCAACAGATTTTCAAGGGCGGATTAGGCCATTATCTGAGCTCTCTTACTTTAAAGGATCAGAATTTGGCGTGTTTCTGCTTTATTCAGGACCATTTGTTTTAAAAAATATTCTTTCTTTGCCAAAATATAATAATTTTTTATTATTACATGTCGGTGTATTGATCCTTTGCCATCCAATATATTCTAAAACGAAAATCACTGTTGCGGAATCAATTTTAAAACAATTTGTATTATGTGTGTCTGAACTCTATGATGGTTTCCATAACTTAACTTATAATATGCATTGTGTGACACATTTACCTGAAGATGTTAGGAATCACGGCAAATTGGACGATTAGTCCGCTTTTCCATTTGAGAGTTTCATGTTTAATATTAAATGTATGCTGCGGAAACCTAACCAACCTCTTGCTCAGTTATGTAATAGAATATTTGAAATAAATAATATGGCGAATCTAAATCCCAAACAGAGGTGTAACAAATATCCAATATTAAAGAAAAAAGAAATAAATTGTGAGGGACAAACGATATACAAGAAAATTATTTTTGAAAATTTCGAAATTGATAATGGGAACAAAAATTGCTACGTTATGTTACAAAAAGAAGAAATTATTAAATTTAGTTATATATCGGTTGTAAATAATAATATTTATATATTTGGCAATAAATTCAAAAATCTACGTAATTATTACGAAATACCAATACAATCCAGCAAATTTGATATCTTTGAATGCGATTTGTATGATGATGAAATAAATTTTTGGAGCATCGAAAAAATTAAGTGTAAGCTATTTTGTATGAAATCGGTGATCAACGAGAATGAGGCTGAATATGTCTTTTTCCCGCTCAAGCATTCTGAAAAGTGACGTATGTATAAGTAAAAATTGTATTTTTATTTTAGTTTGTATACGTTATTGTATTATTTAATAAAAAATTGTATGTGTATTTGTTCTTTGTAAATTCTAATACGAAATACAAATTCCATTTTTGATTTTGATATATTGTTATATTTTCTAAGGATTGAATTATGTATGCCGTCGTTGAAACTCTTAGTGATGTCGGGCACAAGGAAGTATGTATAGTACTATCATCCTGGATTAAAGATGGAAACTTATCATGGCCTCCTAATTATTATAAGGCATTAAAAAAAATGTTAAATCCGGATTCAAATTGGACGCAGCATGATTGCATTACATCAAAAAAAAATTTAGGTATAAATTAAAGGATCTCGTACTTAACTTACATATTTAAAATATTAGATAATTGCGCGGTCCTTTAACACAAGAAACGATTGATAGCTTAATAATAAT
The DNA here is from genome assembly GCA_963693315.1 of Diogma glabrata. Classification (NCBI taxonomy): domain Eukaryota; kingdom Metazoa; phylum Arthropoda; class Insecta; order Diptera; family Cylindrotomidae; genus Diogma; species Diogma glabrata. Next base: position 184,258 of record CAVNZG010000445.1, on the reverse strand, counting down.
AATTATTTTTTATTTACAGCAACGTATGCAGAATAATGTTATGACATTTTAACTTTTTTCAAAATAATTAATTTCCTGGGTTAGGAATCGATGAACTTTTGCCTAAAACCGAGTAAAAACAATTTGTTTCATTTTTATTTTCAAAAAAGTTCACCCCTAAATCAAAATTTCATTTGAAATTTTTTTTTCTCCAAAAAATCAAGCGTTAGAATAATAATAATGGTGTAACATATTGTATAGCTGGCGGAAACTTTGATAACAACTGGTGATGGGTTTTGAAAGTTTTTTGACATATAGTATAAAATATTATTCAACCATTTTTGGCTTTTTTTCGACGTTTGGAAGTTTTTACTACAGAAAATTTAAAAAAAAGTAAATATACCCTTTCAAGGCAGAAAGTAAATCATTGATAAATCAATTTCTTTAAGGTAAATATTAATTAATTTATTATTTTATAGATAAACAAAGAATTTGAGCAAAATGTCTTTCAAAAACAAAGTTTCTCTGGTAACAACCGAAAAAAACAAGAAGATTTGGGCAAACAATCTTGTAAGATTTCAAGACTCCCTTAAAAAACGAAAGAACGTTCCGCTAGAAGAGGTATCTTTGGAAAGTAAGAGCAAAATTCCGCTTAAATTGCAAATCGTTGGTCGTTATTTATTCCTTGGAAATAATAATAAAAATAGGAATGATCGTGTTAAGATGATTGCGAAGGAAGTAATAAATTTGTGGGAATCAAAATTGAATTTCCCTCGTGTTTCGATTCAAGTTGTTGAATCAAAACTGACTCAAGTTCTGAAGTTATACGACGATTGTTTAAAAAGAGGAAAATTTGATTCATTCGAAGAAGTTTTTGACATCACGAAGAGAAACGGAACATGGTTGTGCAGTGAGGATAAGAGATTATATGAGTTACAGCTAGAAAGCAAAGGGCAAGTTGGATACACCACTGGCAAAATGGCAAATGAAAAGACTATTCATCCATCCAAAAGATTCGAACTCCCATCAACATCGGCGACAGCAATAAATGTGTCAAGTTCTGATTCAGAAAGTGTATCAGATGAATATGAAGAGTCTGAAGAGTCGAATGATGATGTCAAAAATAAAAAGAAATACAACAAAACCAAAACGGCAACGAAATTAGTTGTATCATCTAAGCTATCATCAAGCAAAGCAGCAACTGTTTGTAAGCTCTTGTCCCAAAGTGGGATTGAAATTGAGACTCCTTCTCAATCTGCCACGATTAGGGAAGCTGAACAACTTAAACATGAAATGAAAAATACATTAAATTTGCAACACTGGTCATTTCATTTTGATGGAAAGCGTATTAACGGCCAAGAGTACCAAGTATTAGTGCTAAAGAATGAATTCAAGGAGGTTAAATTAGCAGCTTTAGAACTAAAAGATGGGAAAGCAAATACGATTGTGGACGGGATTACATCGGATTTTGACGATTACAATTTATGGAAAAGTGTAAAGATGATTATTGCTGATACAACGAGTGTGAATATTGGAAGAAAAAATGGCATTGTTGTCCAGTTACAAAAACTTTTTCTTCAAAAAAGTCATCCGAAGCCGCAATTCATCGGTTGTCAACACCATATACTTGACAGAGTATTACGCGTGGTAATGGATCAGCTAATTGGTGAAAATAAAACATCCCCAAACATTGAATATCCATTCATTCCTGAACTAAAAAACAATTACGAAAAGTAAAAGCTGGATTTTAACAATGGAACGGAGAAGATTGAGGAAAAATTCGGTTGGCGTGATGACATGAAATTTTTATTTCATTTAACAAGAGTGTTTCGATATTTTAATCAAAATGGAAGATTTCCTCAAATTAATTTCCAAAAAATACCGGACATGAGTAATGCGAGATGGAATTCAAGAGCGATATTGGCTCTCCTGGCTTTTATACTAATGCCAGAAAGAAGAGATCAGCTACTTGAGATATGTAAATTTATATCTTATGTATGGGCTAACCATTGGTTTACTGATCAAACCTTTAATGCAGGCGATTACCAGAGACCATGTGGAAGTTTAAAAAACTATCCAAAAGGATTAAAATGTGTGAAAAACTTTTGGAATCGGGACCCATCCATTATAAATATTCCACGATCAAATCAGTGCGCTGAGCGGGCAATCAAATGCTTTCAAGACCTCCACGCTGTGTGTAAGAAGAAGGATACGCTTCAACTGAGATTTATATTGTCAAATAAATCCTAAACACTCCATTTTTACCAATAAAATTAAAAACAAATAAAATAGTTTTATATTAAGTATGTTAAATTGTGTATCATTTCAATATAAAAATAACAAAACCCTAATTTTTTGTTGGGGGTGAACTTTTTGTAAAACTCAAGGGTGTCACAGTTTTTTTCTTTATTTTCAAGCAAAAGTTCATCGATTTATGATACAGGAATATAGGGTTGTAAAAATGTTATAACCCTAATGCAGAAGCTAAAACTAAAGAGAAATTTTTGGCAGAACATACCTGTTCTGAAATAGACGCCCTCCGTGGCTCGCGGTACGTTAGTATCAAATTTTAACGAAGTGTTCGAAAATGATTTAGATGAGGTAAATTTTCATCAAGAAGAAGTAGTCACTTCACCAATAAATCCTGTACTTAATGAAGAAATCCAAGAAAAATTTCCAACCGATTCATATTTGTTGCATCGAGAAACCAATTCATCAGAAACGATACCAGAACCTACAGTGCTTCATAAATTAACATCACCAATTTCTAATTGTTTGGATAAAATAAGTGCAATTCCACTTAACAATTCTCTGTTACAAAATCCTACGTTTAGTGATTAAATACAACAGCAGGCAATAATGGAAAAATTAGACAGTATTTGGAGTGAAATGAAAAAAATGAAAAAATACCAAAAATCACAAAATGTGCTTATTGATGAGCAAAACTTAAAAATTATTAAAATGCAAAATGAGTTGGCGAAAACTAACACAGCATTGGAAGGATTAATCACATCGTCGATAATTGGAACGCAAAAATTTAAAAAAATTGTCAAAAACTCTGATTTTGTATATCCTGCGGTCCCTATAAAGACAATAGAAGAACTGGAGTTGGTAAACGGAAAGCTACATGAAACTCACTATATGGATCAAATGGTATATATATACATATGTAGTTAATTACTTTAAGATTGTATTTGAACCAATTTATTTTTTTATTATTGTAGATCATTCGGCTTTTTAAATACCGTACACCAAACATAAACAAACCAGTCAAACAAATTTTAGAACACCTAATAGATTACAGCGTAATTAAACTCTATTCGTGGACTGGTCAATCCGGTATTGCAAAAGCTATCACATAAATAACATTTTAATCAATGAAAGTTATTTTAAGTTTAGTACTTTTTCCTTTTTATAGGAATCAACAAATTAATATTTTCCGATTTAAGAATGATCATTAATTACTATGATTGAAAATATTCTAAACTATTTAAATCTGGATGCGCCGGTAACGTCTGACGAAACCAAAAAATCAGTGCAACAATTTTTGAAGAGGTCAACAACCGTGATGGCGCGGAATACCTAAAAACTTGCTACTAAATCATAAATAACTTACTTTAATGAGTTTTAGTTTTTGTTAGACCGATCCTAAGATTTATTAGACTATATTATTATATTATAGTTTATTATAAATTGAATTTTTATAGTTATATTTTTCATATTTGAAGTATGAATATGTTATTTTTTATAAATATACTAATGAATTTTCTTTGAATATTTTAGCGTTTCTTATTTGTAGTCCTTGGAATATTGTTGCATAAAAATTGTAAATCTCAAATCACAAATATAATGATTTTTCCGAATCCTAATTGAAACATTATACACGAAACGTCGCAGATTAGGCTAATTAATTTTTATGTATTTTTGTATGCTGCCTGAACATATAAAATATTAAATGCAATAAAGGATTTATCACTTTTACCAATTGATTGATTAATTTGTTCCTAAGTTTAAAAAAAATAGCTTGTGACGTCATAGTAACAAAGACTGTGATGTAACCGAAAATTTAATTGTTTTTTATGCTAATAGCTTATTTGACACAACCTAAGTAGAACAGTAGGTGATAGATAAACTATTAGTTCCAATTTAGTAACGATTACTACAATTTAACCGATAGAGAACAATCGGGAATATTCTCAACATAAGATGTGCCAAAATTCGTTAACTTTTAGGTAACCGATCCGTGGTTGAAACCAACGCAGTTCTCGATTACAAAACCGAGGGCTACGGATAGTACTGTATACAATTCATTGGGATATTAAACGTCAATGAACAGGGGCGGACTGGCCCGCCGGCCCTCCGGCCGTCGGGCCGGTGCGCCCTCGGCGGGTCATCGATTTTTTTTCTATTCTATTTTTCATACTAAGAAAGTTTAGCATACTTTAAATGTTTTCTTAATGTGCTAACATAGTCAATCTATACTCTATAGTCTATAGTATCAATTCAGTTCAAAAAATCGAAATACCATGTACTCAAAGCTCAAACTAGTAAAACACCGAAAGTATCAATTCGGTTCAAAAGATCGAGATACCCAAACTAGTATAAACACCGAAATGTATTCGTTTTAATAAAATACCAATTATGTTATGTATTTGTGTACGATAGTCGATACTGCTATAGATACATAATAATTCATATACATATCTCGACTTCTTATTATGATAACTTTCTCTTTCACTTAGCTATTGAGTGTTGGTTTGTTGAAAAGAGTCGATTTGATTATAATTCTCAATTCAATATCAATATCTCTGTTTTGAGAGAAGAGACAAAATAGATTATTTATATAAAAAATCAAATCAACCAAAAAGAAGTGACAATATGTTAAATGTTTATTGTTTTAGTATTTATTGTAGTAGTTTATTGTTTTAGTAATTGGTTAGTTCTTTTTGGTGAATATCTGTTTTATTAAACATCAAATAAAATCTAATAATTAAAGTCATTAAGTATAACGTAATTGGTTAGTTCTTTTTGGTGAATATCTGTTTTATTAAACATCAAATAAAAATCATGGTTTGTCATAAAGCGCATTTGTATTACATAATAGTTAATATAATATTGAGTAAATGGATTGGTAAATGGAGTAAATGGACTAGCATTTTTTTTAGATTAAATGATTTAAATGTTCTTTAAAACAATAAAATTTATTAAAAAGAGTAAATTTACTGATTTTTTTATAATTAATTTTACTTCACTCATCTTTGATGCAAAATATAAAAGTTTACAATAAAAGTGATATTTTATAAAATATTTTTTCCCTTATTTCGTTTTGTAGAAATTGTCCAACTATGATAAGTTCTGGTTCTTCGATCTTACTATGAAGAGATGATGTGATGATATGATGTTTTATAATATTTTTTACTTCAATATAAAGAAAGTTGTTTTTTCTTTAAATCAAAGGTAAATGTTTTTTTTAAACAGTCAATTATTTTTTTAGTAATTTTACATAATTTCGCTTGATAAAAATGTTTAATGAAAGTTTTCTTATGACATGTAATACTTTTCTTGAGAGAAAAAATACAAGTTCATCTTTCAGTTTATTAGTTTAAACTTATATTATTTAGCTTTGTTTTATAAAGATCTGTAAGGTTACGTTTTGCGTATCTAGAACTTCATTAAACATTTTTGATAGTAGTAGTGCTTAGTAACACAAAATAATGTTTAACTTTCATTAAACATTATTTTGTGTTACTAAGCAGGTTTCTGTTTCTGGCACTTATTTCTTATTTGTAGAAATTTAATGCTATTGTAGTTTAGTTTTTAACTGGTAACAGAAAGAAAAATGCATGATCATCATTTTCAATAAATCAAGGAAATCAATATAGGGGAACCCGGGGCAGAACGGAACCCCAAGTTGAAAATATGTTATAAAATACAATAGGGTTAATTTAGAGGGCTGAAATTTTTTTTATGGACACATTATAATTTAATAATTACAAAAATACAATGATATTGTAAGAAGACAAAAGAACAATACTTTTGTTTGCAAAAACAGAAAATTATGTTTTTGTCCCATTCTGCTGCCCCGGTAGTGGGGCAGAACGGGATGGTAAGGACAAGTAATTATAAAATCGTATAAAACTAGTGGAAATGCAGAAAACAAAAGTTTGCTTTATTTATTTAGTTTTAAGTGCCTATAAAGGCTTCTTTGGCAAATTGTTTTCCTCTTTTTCCTTAATAGTGGCTTCTAACTCAAATAATCTTATAAAACTAGTGGAAACGCAGAAAAAAAAGTTTGCTCTATTTATTTAGTTTTAAGTGTCTATAAAGGCTTCTTTGGCAATTTTTTCCATCTTTTCCCTTAATAGTTGCTTCTATCTCTTTGCGGGGTAGGATTGCGGTGTAGAATCGGGTATCCCATTCTGCCCCGCCCGTTCCGCCCCAGGAACACGATTCAGGTTAAAGAGGTAAAGTAACTCGAGAAAGTACGTAAACAAACGTTTAACTACACGAAACTAAAGACAATTAAACGTACTTCAAGCATGTACTAACTATAGTTGTAGGTAAACAAGTATGTATAACTTACCTTGGTTACAAAATCATGAGAAGTTATAACACATGAGCAAAAAATCACACAACGTCAACCTCATGCAACAACGACTAAGAAAACCAGTCAAACTGCCTGCGAAGTTACATGTTGGTTTAGTTCTACTTATTGCCGTCGCTGGCAAAAACTCCTTGACACTTTAAAACGTAAATACTCATTCCGCCCCGATACTCGTTCTGCCCCGGGTTCCCCTACCTTGTTACATCTATTTCAGAATTTATTTCTACTCTTTGAGTTAATTATTAATTTTTTATAAAATCAAGGTTAAGCATTTTCAATTCCTAGTTATAATAATGGAATTTGAAGAGGTAATGATAAAAGTTGATTACCTAAAGTTTATTAAAATACTTATTTCTACAAAAATATTAAATTTAGCTAATTTTTAAACTTATCAGCTATCTGCAGAAAATAAACAGATTGTATTTGTTACATTTTTGCATACGCCTCTCGTACATTGGATTTTTATCTCCAAACCGTAGAAGTTAGAATTGAAAAAAATTCGCTTTTGTAACTGTTAAATCTTCTGTCTATGTAGAAACTGAGAATATTCTTTTAACCTAGATATTTACAATCATAACATGGATGACAAACCCAGGAAGAAAAAGAAGTCTGGCCATGACTATAGGAAAGAAAAAGAAATTGGGCATAGAAAAGAAGTTGCATCAACGTGTTCCAAGATTACAAAGTTTTGGGCACCCAAGACAAAGACTGACGATTATGGACTCATTCAAGCAAGTTCCTGCTCCGAGACTTTGAACGACGACTCAACATTACCGACGACTTCTAATATTGAAGGCCAGGGAAGGGATTTAGAAGAGAATATAGAAATCGAGTCATCACATTCACATCTAATGGACATTGATCTTGATCCCGACGATGTTCAGGAATCAGCATGCAACGAAGGACAGGATTTAGTTGTAAATAATATGGAAAATGAAACATTCAATTGCTCGTCTACAAACATCGATTCTGATGAAGGACAAAAATATGTTATCGATTATTTCAAAAAACCTTCTCTGAAAAATCTAAATGTATTCTTTTCTTTCCATCCAAATCAACCTCTTAAAGATGAAAACTCAAAACCCTTACTATACGATATTAATATTTACAATACGAACACAAAAAGTGATGCCCAAAGCTTTAAACGAAACTGGATCTCATACAATGTCAAAGACAAAAAATTATATTGTACTGTTTGTTTGGCCTACTCCGATGGTACCTCTGTATTTTGTAAAGGATTTGACAGGTACAGACATTTATCGCAAACAGTTGGGGAACACGAGAAGTCCAAATTGCATCTTGAGTCGGTAAAGTCTTATGTAACTCGTAATAAAAATGAGTCAATTGATTATTTAATGTTTGACACACAACTAAACAAAAGAAAAAAAGAAGTTGCCGAAAGAAGAAAAGTTGTACATGGAATTATTGATGTCATTAAATTAATAGGTAAACAAGGTCTTGCGTTTAGAGGAAAGAGACACGAAGAGGGTTATTCCTTACGAAATCCATCTTTGAATCACGGGAATTTTTTGGAGATAATTCTTTTGCTCTCCAATTACGACGATACCATTGGAAACCACGTGAAAAATGTAATAAACAAAAGTGCAGTTGCATTGGTGAAGAGAGAGAGAGAAAATCACAAAAATGGTCGAGGCAGCCACGTTTCTTTTTTAAGTAAAACCACGGTAACAAAAATTGTTACCATTATAAAAGATATAATCATAACTGACTTAGTGTCGGAAATAAAACAATCTGGGAGCTTTTCCATATTAATGGACACGACAGTGGACATCTCGGGTTACGATCAGTGCGCGATTGTTGTGCGCTACGTGTTTGAAAAAGAAGTTAAAGAGAAGTTGTTGGGATTAACAAGTGTAAAATCTACTACTGGTGAAAGTCTTCTAGAGACGTTATTAAATCTATTAAAAATAAACGACATTCAAATAGAAAATTGCGTTGCTGATGCTTTTGATGGGGCAGCAAATATGAGTGGCATTTATAATGGAGTTTCTGCAAAACTCAAAGAGTTGATGCCCAGCCACATCCACACGTGGTGCTATGCACACGTCTTAAACCTGGTGATGACAGACGTGGCAAGCTGCATCCCAGAATCGATTTCTTATTTTGGCCTCCTACAAGAGACACAAGTTTTCTTGAAAGAATCTTGCAAGAGACTTAATGTTTATTTAGAACAAAATCCGAAGATTCGCTTGACGGCCATAGGAGCAACACGATGGAGATCAAGAAGTGATGCAACTTCAAAAATATTCGGATTTTCATCGTATTGGTTTTCAGAAACACAAGAAGAAGAACCTAAATTAATTTATCCTGATCTTGTGGTTTCTCTTAGCATAATTAGCAATTCCAATGATTTTAATTCTAAAACAAGAAATGAAGCAAATTCACTTCTTTCCAAGTTTCTTTCTTATCAAACCATTTTGATTGCGATGATCTACATCAAAATATTTCGGTCAACAACAACATTGTCGGATTATTTGCAGTCAAAAGATCTCGACTTTGCACAAGCATGGTCATTCGTGGCAACTGCTCAGAAAAATCTACTAAAAAACCGAAATGAATATGAAGAAATAAAAAAAGCTGCGGATAAATTTGTTGTAATTATGACTGAAGCCAGAGAAAAAAAAATCAATCTGAATCCTACTATAGATCTACCAAGAAAAAGAAAGAAAATTGCGAAAAAAATACATGGCCAGAATACGGAAGACACTCTTTCTCATTTTGACGAAACCGAACGTTCCAAAATAAAAGTTCACTATACGATTATGGACAAAATATATAACAGCATACTTTCTCGGTTTTTGAACCAAAAGGAATTATTTTTAGATTTTTCATGCTTTACACCACAAAGATTTGACGAGATAAGGAAAAAGGGGCTACCTGAAAACGCACTGACAAGAATAGTGAGGTAATAAAAGATCTAAACAAAGATAAATTAAAAGAAGAATTGTTATCTTTTATTGATGTATGGCCAAATATCAAGTGTTCTCTACATGAAAGATTTAAAGAAGTAGACGAAGAAAACAGCAGCAACACCTTTACCTTATCTAGCGATGAAGAATTTGAAGACAGACCTTGTACAGATAAATGCAAAGGATGCATTAAATGTGTTTTTCACACATTATATGATTTCAATATGTACTGCGTGTCCTACGCGGAACTGTATAAGGTATACAAGTTTCTGTTGACTATCCCTTTAACACAAGTAACTTGTGAAAGAACCTTTTCTACGTTAAAATTTATAAAAAATCGCTTAAGATCTACAATGAGCCAGCCAAATTTGGAAGCTTTTCTTTTAATGCAAATAGAACGAGAAAAGGTCTCATCCATCGATAATGACTTAGTTATCAGTAAATTATGTAAAACAAGTGAAGAGATGACAAGGCTGTTGATGTTTTAATATACAATCATTTCCTTCACAAATCCCCAAATTTGTTCACAATTTTCGATATTTTTTGTTTTTAATGCTTTTATGAATTATGGCTCATTAGATTTAAAAAATTTATTACTTTTGTTTCTAAGACTAATATTATATGATTTATGATTAAAAAATAAATAATACTCAATAAGAATTATTTCTATATAAGGAGTAAGTTATAGAAATTGCGTTTTTCTCAAGCTGTTGTTTTCTGTAAATTTTGTTATGTTTACTTTTTATTTTTCTGTAAAAACAGTAATAACTCAATATATCTGCTTGAAATATTGCTTACATAATCTTTAGAATGTTTTCTAGTGCACTGTATTAGAAATATGATTTTTTTTTTTAATTGGTCTTTTTTGTTGACTTAAATGTTGTGATACCTTTGATTATGAAAATATGTAGTACTAAGAAAACAAACATCCATAACTCAACTAAAATTTGGAAATATAAATAAAAAAATAAATAAAATCTTTGTAGTACCAGGGGTTGGATATCCTAATCACAAAAACGCATAGCAAAAAGCGTTATGGAATCCGAATTTGTTGCCCAGGATGCAGCTGTTAGTGAAGTCAATTGATTTTGTAAAATTATTATGAAGGAAAAATTTTTGTTACTAAAATAGCACCTTTAACCAAGCTTCTATTTATTTTTCTTGTAAAATGTTATTGTTAATAACAGAACTGTTTTATCGACTTCAAAGTTTGTTACGTTCGAGAACTAAGTTATAAAAGGGCAAAAGTTAACACATATTTCATCTAAAAATAACGTTGATGACTTACGAAATGTCTGTGAAAGAAAGACTTATTATTTTTATTAATAAGATTTTGACGATTATTGTAAAACTGGTGACTGTGAAGAAGATTCCCAATATTCCAATTTTGTACTTACGTCGCTTATATACTGTATATAAACTCATATGTGTTAAATAAATTAATATTTTTTTTGCTTAACCAACTTTGTCATGCTTTTTCCCACTACTTTCACAATTTTACAGTAATAATTATAGTATATGAGATAATTTAGTTATAACTTTTGCCCGTTGGGCCGTGATCCTGTAATAAATTATATTAAAGCAAAAAGTTATAACTACACACTTAAAAATGTTGCAATGTTTTATGATACAAGCATTGCATCGCGGCATATATGGTACAACGTATATCACATTATGATTAACATCTTGCGTCCAAAAATAAATCGATGCAGTTATAATCAAATAAGCAGCAAGCTTTGCATCAAACAACTTGTCCTGTTGAAGTTTGTTGCAAACGCAAAAACTACAATAGAAACAGCACACAAAATATACCTATCTCTCTCCTTGATCTATATTTCGTATCGTTTCAAAGTTTAAACATCAGTTCAAAGTTAATTTTCATTTCGTTAGGATGGATTTTTTTTTTGTAAAAATTAACCTAAATGGGGTTATTAATTATGTTAAAATAATAAAACACGGGGAAACGTGGCATTATAAAGATTTTATTTTATCAGGTAGGTTATAAATATTTATTTTAATAATAATACTAAAGCATTCGAACTATTTTTGGTGGTTACCGTTATTATTTTCCTTTATTTTGACTCTTACTATTTTTTCCTATGTGATGGAAGATTGCTTCATAATTGCATTTTTTTTTTATTTATGATATTACATTGCATCGTTTCAGCAGTGAAAAAAATAAATATGCGTATCTTTAGCAAATATCATTTAATCAATGTATTTGTAATTAATCTTTTTCAAATGAATTATGATTTTTATTTTACTTTCAGCATCTATATATGCGAATATATCTGCATATGATATAGATTATTTTACAGATTCGCAAGGTGTGAGAATTTTCGAGGAGAATTTTATAGATATTTTCAATCAACAGAAAACTCATCCAGAGTTTCAATTAAAAATAGTTCTAAAAAGCGATAATAACAGTAAGATTACTGTATAATTGCATTAAATTTTATATTAAATTTCTTTTTATTGCTCTACAATAGAATTACTTGAAATTCAAGCAACACCAGCAACTCATCAAAACTGTCGGTTGGGTTATCAAATCCATATAAATGCAAACGTATGTAATTTATTTGAATAATCAACTGAAAATTCCCTGAAATAATTTTTATTGTTATAATTACAGGATTTAGAAGTTTTTATTCTTCAAACTCAAAACGCTTACGTTTTGAGCAAAAAAATTATAACCGGGGAGTCACCAAAAGGCCTTTCGGATACTGAAAGAAGAGCGATAGTCAGGGAGGGTGTGGATTATTTAGTATCAACCTTTAATACCTATCATCCCGATCAAGCAAACATTACAGCGCTGGCACTGTCTATTGTGGAATTATTTCCACAATTGAAAACTAAACAAAAAGAAAACGGAGGAATAGTAAGATTAAAAAAATAATTCAGAAAATTTTAAAACTAACGGTACTTCTACTTTTATTGTTTATTAGGACGCTTTATATGATAGAAAAAAAAATCGAGGGTATGTTATTTCTAGATTGAACCGGGTGCGTCAAAAATCTTACGCATCAGAACATATTACTGGGAAGACTAGTAGGAAACGCAACACAGGAGGATCATCGGTTTCAACGGAATGTCAACCAACTTTTAACATAGATAGCGACGAGAATTTTTTGATTTTAAAAAATCTAAACGTAACCACTCAAAAGGAATTAATCAAACAGAAACTTCTGGAAACGTTGAGTGTGCGCATTGATGTTTTTCGCTCATCATCTGAAATTGGAAAATTTTCAAAACAATTTCCCTTTTTTTTTACATCTCCTGATCTGGTAAGAGTAATATATTAAAACATACTCTATTCAATGATCTCTATTCATTTGTATTAACATTTATTCATATTTAACTATTATAGATTCTATACGACTTCGAAATACGATACCCCGAAAAACATCAAAATTTTAAAAACAAATGGAAAATCTGTTCACCATTCATTAAACAAATTTTTATGGAAACTAGAGGACCACATTTTAAAAGCTTACCTGAAATTGAAGGTAAGACAGATCACATAATTATTTAATACACATATTTATAAATTCTAGTTTACAGAATTATTGCCATCGATGCAGGACTTTTTTTACCTTTCAAATATATTACCACAAGTCGTAGCAGGAAAATCATCGGCCAATATCCAACGGGAACGATTTTCCATAAAAAAAATATTAGTATTTAGAACGGTAAGATTTTTCTTATCTATATTGGGCAACACATAAAAACATATATTTATACTGGTTTTCTAATTATATTCGCAGCTTAATCTTCCTACTGAAGAATTAATCGCATCTGAACTGGTACATCCTTATTTGATTGCTGAAGGTGACAATAAATCAGCAACATCACAATATCATCTTTGCATAGAAAGAGAGCCGATAATCTTGCCAGTGCATTTTACGTTTATTGAAGCCGTTGATTTACTATTTAAATCGCACTATGTATGTGGGCAACATTTTGAGGATAGTTTAAGAACATTTTGGACATTCATCGCTTATTATTTTTATGAAATTGAAAATGCAGGAACTATTACGTCCAGGATTAAGGAAATATGCTCCAAATTAGATCAAATAACAGGTGTTAATTAACATTATATCATTAATTTTTTTTAAATCATTTCCCTTTTTATTTTAATATACTGGCCAAAATGTTTTTTTGCTATTTTTGTAATGAGGTTTTTGCTGAATTAAGTAAATTAATAATTCACCTAAAATATCAAGAATTCGTAAAAGAAAAATCCAGCATCAAAATTAAATGTGTCAAAGAAAAGAATTGTGATTGCACCTTCCAAACTTTTTGTGCCTTAAAAAAACATTTAAACAAATCTCACACTGTGGAAATAAATAATCCATCTGCCGACTTAAACGAGGCTGTATGTACCATATCTTCTTTGGAAAAGAAAGAGGACAATTACATTCATAACGATTGCTTAGACAAATCTTCAGAGCTTCAAATCAAAACTCCAACTTTAAGTGACTTTGAAAACGCTATGAAATGTTTCTATGCCAAACTTAATTTATTAGGGTTGCCAGAGCAAACGATTACAGATATTTTCTGTGAAACCAAAATCATAACTGAAATTGGTATTAATATTATATCCGCATCATCCCAAATTAAAAACATAACATTGAATAAAATTAAAATTTCCGATTCTATGAAAAATTTTTGTTCGAAATATAGACGTAGAAAACTGTTCTCTGAAAATACTTTTTACGTAGAACCACAGCAAATTCCCATTGGATTTAGGTGGGAGATGAGATTCAATGGAGAATCATCCACTTACTCAAGAAAAATCGTTCAAAATTTTTTCCAATTTATACCAGTTACAAAAACATTGACTTCAATTTTTAAAAATTCCAGTTTCCGTAACTTATTTAAAGATTTCAATATTTCTCACAGTTGTATTAGTGGAATTTATAAATTTGGTTGTTGCGGAAATCGTTTTCAGTCCATTAAAAAGGATTTTGTTAACGAAACAAAAGTTTTAATTCAGCTGTACTACGATGACTTTGAAGTGGCTAGGGTACTTGGCAGTAAGACGATAATTCATAAAATAGGCGCTATTTATTTTACAATCGTCAACTGTCCACCCAATTTAAAATCCAACTTACAAAATATATTTTTAGTGAGCCTTTTTTACGTAAACGATCTCCATGACGATTTCAACTTAAATTCCATTTTACAACCAATTGTCGCAGATATCAAAATCTTGGAAAATGATGGTGTATTTATAGATGAACTCGGTTTGGTTTCAGGTACCATATTTTCCTTATCTCACGATAATCTAGCAGCAAACGACCTAATTGGTTTCACAAAATCTTTCTCCGCCAAATTTTTTTGCCGATTTTGTATTATGCCTAGCGAAAAAACAAAAAAATCTACGACAGAAGATCTAACATTGCTAAGAACAGATGACTGCTACACTATTTTATGCGATCAACCGCCATTGACAAAGTTAAAAATGATCAAAACCCAAGGTATTAGTCGGAATTCAATATTGAACGATATAAAATATTTTCACTCTATTAAAAACCATAGTGTGGATCTATTACATGATGGTTTAGAAGGCTTCGTGGTATTAGTATTGAAATATCAATTTGAATTCTTTATCGAACAAAAAGTTTTAACTAACATTGATAAAATAAATAATTGTATATCAGCATATAACTTTGGATTCATTGATCGAAGAAATAAACCATCGAACATTAGCCTAGAAAAAAGTAATTTAGGACAAAATGCTATTCAAGTATTATGTCTAGCTACACATTTTCCGTTTATTTTTGACCGGTTTTATGATCAAGCTCACCAATGTCAATGGAAAGCTGTTCTTAGTGTTATTGAAATAATAATAATTTTATTTCGCCATGAATTAACTGAAAATGACATAAAACATCTACAAATTATAATAAGTTTTCATTTAGAATCTATTAAGACTACGTTCAAAAAAGATTTGACCCCAAAACAACATTTTCTTCTGCATTATCCCACTGTCATCAGGCAAATGGGTCCTGTTATTCATTTATGGACAATGCGGTACGAAGGCAAACATCGTTATTTTAAAAAAAACATAACACCTAATTTTATAAATATCTGTCAATCGTTTGCTAAAAGGCACCAACAAATGATGAGTAACCTATGGGCAAATTCAACATTTAAAACACAAAGTCAAAAGGGGAAAAAAACATTATATAAATCAAATATTAGTTCTAGTTGTCTTGATGGGCTTCCTAGACCAATTTATAGTTTATCATATTTTATTAGCGATTTTAATTATAAGAAAGATTTTTGCATTTTGAAAGAAAAACTATCCCACGAAATAATTCATGTGTATAAAATAATTGATATTCTTGAATGTAGTGATGAAATATATTTCCTGGTTAGTGAATTTATTGGAGTTTATGATAAATTTTATTGTGGGTTTCAATTAATCGAAAAAAACTGCAATCCTATTTGTCTAACTTTTAATTCATTACAATACAAAAAGGCTTATGAAAAACATTTTTCATGTAAAACTAAAAATTTTTATATAATAGGCTGCAATGTGCAATTGATATAATTTTGTTTTAAATATATAAAATGTATATATTGTTTAGATAATAATCTTACAAAAATGAAATTGGAATACGGTATTTAAGTTAAACTTATATTAAGAGTAGTTATTGTATGAAACGCAATCAATAATTTTATATTATAATTTTTTTATTATTATTTAATAAATAAATAAATGTCTAATAAATATAATATATTTAGTTTTATTAGCAACAGTGGTTTCCCAGAAAGATTCAATATTCGATACATTTTCATCTCGTTTACAATCCTTAAATTGATACATAACTGGTTGTTTTTCGATATAATTAATATCGAACATTATTTAAATGCAAGCATAGTTGCAAAACGATACAGTTACACCAAAAAAATTATGTTACAAATTATAATATATTACGATACACATTGCACCATTTCAAAAAACACAAACTGCATCAACTTTCAAATTAACATGCATCAAAAAAATCCTGATGTAAACTGTTCTGTAATTCCTCGCAAGTAGTATCATATATAATTTAAATGCAATTTGTATCAAACTTGGGAGCATAATAAACTCTTTTTTTTGTGGAGTAAAGCATAAATCGAAAAACGACACTAGTTTGCGCTGGAGTCATATACGAAACTATTTGCATCGCATATCAAATTATTTTTCAAGTGTGTATATATAACATTGTAAAATTTGTAAGTTAGGTATTAAGATAGTGTCAAAAGCTTTCTCGTCAGTTGTATTTTTTAAAAATTTCAAAAAATTAAAAGAAAAATTCAATTTCAAAAAATTTCAAATTTCAAAAAAAATTAAATTTTAAAAAATTTATGTTACAAATGATTATTTTATAAATTTTTAGACTAATATAGGTTACAATCACATAATTTTACTGAATATTGTCCGGTATAAAATATCGGTTACAATAAAGTAACGAATACCACTATTTAACCTATGGAAACAAATCAGTAACTGTTCCAAACCAAGGTGTTCCAAAATTCGGTAATTTTAAGGTGACCGATCGGGTTTGAACCCGACTCGGTCCCCGGTAACAGCTCGGTTTTTTTTGGTTTCAAAATTGAAATTGTTTGTCGGGATATATTACTCACATAGGTAAATACCCATTCTTTGATTCTGTATATCATAGACATTGAGAAAATGTCAAAGAGTATTTTGATAACTGGCCACATTTTAATGTGGCACTGCAATACGTTAAGAGATTAAAAAGAGTGAATTCCGGAACTATGCGAGTAGGTATATAGCTATTTCATCTACAAGCTTATTCTTGTTTATTAAAAACTTAATAAAAATAATATCAATAAGTCGGTAAAATAATTATGATACATAATTTTACAAACATTTTTATATTATTAATTCAATTTACGTTAATTTTTCCAAAATTTTTATTTTTAGAAAATGAATAAAATACGAAGAACAAACGAACAAATCGATTTTATGTTTGAACATAAAGATTTAGCTAGAAATAAGCTATAAGGAGCATCATGCCACAAAGAACATAATAGATTGTGGCTGGAAATCACCACAAAATTAAATGCTTCTGGTGGGTCCACAAAAAACTACAGATCGTCGGCGGTCAGTGTGGAGGGACACTAAAACAGCAGCATTAAAAAACGGTTGAGAATACAAAAAAACTGTCTGCCACTTTAGGTGGTTCTCGGGTTAAAGAGCTAACCCCAAATATTCAAACAATTTTGGAAATAGTGGGGGAAGTATACCAGTTGATGGTATTGATGGTACGCAAAAAATAACTGTTCTAGCTTCGTCTGAAATGAATTTTGGAAGTATAATAATCATAAAAAAATTAGTTGTAACAATGTTATATATTGAATTTTTAGACAAGTTCAATCTCTTCTCTATCAACACCACCAACGAATAATGAAACATACCCACCATCAGCATCGTTTTCAAATAATAAAAGCCTGATAGTCAACAAAAGTTTAAATAATTTTCAATAAATGCCATCCAATGTTTGTGCTACCTATAACTCGTCCATTACTAAAAAAAACTGGTCTAATGTGCAGTGGTTCTTGCAAGAAAGCTTTTCATAAAGACTGTGTGGGCTTATCAAATGATTTTTATCAACTTATTGAGTGTAATACTGCTACTTGGGTTTGTACAGTTTGTAAGAAGTCGCGTAAATCTACCATCGTGTGTGCTGTTGATAGCGGATCAACGTGTCACAACTCACATGTGTTGTGATTCAAGTTTACTAACGTCAATGGTGAAACTCAATGAAAAAATTGAGTTAACAGCAAATAATTTCATCGAATCAACTTTAGTCGGAGATGTATGTATTGAAATTGTAACGTCGGGCCCACTTCCAAATAAAAAAAACCATTTCATCTGTAGAGGTTAATATATTTAAATTTAAATAATTAATCTCTACAATCGATTAAACTCACAGCGCCTTACGATTAATTAATTAATTAACTAATTAATTCGAAAAACGAACGAACCTCGAAAATTAATTTTCAGTTCAATGGAACATTTTCCATCATTTTGGTTGGCGGCAAAAAGTAAAAATAAATTTGTTTTTATACGGACTTTTGAGCTGTAAACAACAAGTTTAAAATCTCATTATTATTAAAATTAAATTATCGCTAAATATAAAGTGTGCTCGTTAGGAGAATAAAGAAAAATCGATATTGTTAACATTTATTGTAATATCTTTAAAAATTAAATATTTCTGAAATATACATTGGAATTGTTAAAAATAATATAAAGTGTTCATAATCACTTATACATCTAAACATAAAGAATACACGGAGGATGTACGATACCCGTATTCATCACATCCATCTTAATTCATTTTAAAATAAATTCTCTTTTCAATCAGGATAAAGATTCAAAGATTCGAATTTAAAAGTTGAAAACACAATTCAGCAACAAATAAATTCCTCTTAACCAAACAACATCGAAAAACACAACGAAGATTTAACGAAACAAATCATGATTGGTAACCCTATTTTTTGGTTGAAAAAGATGTGGCTAGTCCATTATGATTTTTTTCAATCAGAATTCATTCCATGTTTTACTTTCAAAACAAAAAGTTAGATGAAAAAAAATTGTTTGGATTGTCAAAGAGGCAACTACACGTTTGTGAATTAAGAAAAATAATAGTTCAATTTTGTTTCAATATTAGATCATTAAGATCATATTTTTGATTGTAATAATAAAAAAAAGATTCATTGTTATTTTCTATTTTCCAATGAATCAAAAAGATTATTGGTGACGCTCAATAAAAGTATAAGAGAAAAGAAAATCAACAAAATTGTAATTGGATTTGTAAAACAAATTCCATATGTATATATAAATTAGTTTCTACGAATAATTTTTATAAATTGTCAAAAACGAAACAAATGTGAATTTCAATGTTTTATTGGTAAAGATGTCTGGCAATTTTCCTCAAAGAAAAATATAAACGTTAAAGGAAGGAAAAAAACATTTATAAATAATATAAGGGAAAAACAGTGAAAGTGTGAGTGACGTCTCTAGTTTCCAAATTATTGTGGACTCATTATATTTGCTGCTTCTTCTGAATGCAAGATTCGGATTGCTAAATAAGTCATTGGAAGTTAAACAAAGGAAAGGATGACAAAAGTTGATCGGTACATGAAGTGGAGACTACAATCAACGCCAAATAATTAAGGTACTATTGCATTATTATTAAATTTCAGTTTCTTTTAAATTTACTTTAAGATGTTAGGCTATTTTTTTTAGGATAAGATATTCCTAAAGTCTCATAATTCGTCGATGGAGACAAGTTGTATATCCCGATTTAATAAATTTGTTTATGTGATAACAATATTAAATTTAAAAGTCCTAATCCATAATAATACGTGGAATAATAAATCTGGAGCCGAAACAAAAGGGACCCGTTAGGTTCTCGTTTTTGTGTTTTTTTTTTACATAGGGCGTTGTCAACCGGTTTGGTTGAGTTTGATAAATAATTTTTTTCAAATTTTGGAAAACCAGCTTAGGTTTTTTTTTAATTGGTTTTGGATTATTTTGATAAAACCAGTTCAGGTTTTTTTGTATTTTAGAACATTTGTGATTATTAATTGTTTTTGGAAGGTTAATATTTTGTAAACCAGTTTGGGTTTTTGTTTTTTTTAATAATTAAATATAAATATAATATATTTTGGTTTCGAAATATCGTTGAATTTTTTTTCCATTTTATTTAACATGTACACTATTAAGCGACAGGGGGTAGTGGTAGATGTATCTGGCAGAACCCTGTATTTTGACAGGGAAAGTAAGGGTTTAGAGCCATACAGGGGGGAGACACCACTACGCAGGAAGTCACGTCCGTGGGGGTAATGTGAGCCGTGGGAGGAGGTGCTAGACCCGCAACCCATCGTTGACCATATGGTGGAACAGCTTCCGGACTAGTGTTCCAAAAACTTCCACTGTCGGAGCCATTGTTGGGTTGGCGGGAAAGACGACGGGTGAAGAAATTGGAGAGAGACAGAAGGAGATGGCGGGAGAAGATGGTAAGGGACCAGCAGCAGAAGGCGTGTTTAGCCGAAGAGATGGCGTTCTCTTCGGCAATGCACGTATATGCGGAGATATTAGCAGAAGAGAACGCTATGTTCGCGGCTCAACAGCGGAGAGCAAACCCACGGCCGTGGATTGGTCCGCAAAGAGCCTGTTACGGCGGGCTGTGTTAATATTTACTCTGAAATCAATAGTTTTCGAGTTCAGTAATAATTTTATTAATTTTCTTCGTTTATCTGTGCCACTGTACATGTTAAACATGTAAATATTTTTATTGGTGATTTGCATAAACTTTTCAAGTTTTGCAAGATGAGTTTTTTTTTAATTTGGAAAAAAACGGGGAATTTGATTATTGGAGAGGAAACAGAAAATCTATGGTATGATATAAAAGTACGAATTGTTTTAATCAATTCGACTAGTATAATTTTAAACACTCAAAGTGATTGTCATGCATGAAAAAAATAAATAAAAATAATACTTTAAAATAAGTGATGTAAATTTTTTATTGAAAAGTTTTGATAATAAATAAAATTATGTAATGTTATGTTGAAGTCTCTAATTGTGTAATTGGTTAAATGGGTTGTTTGTATACTTTTGGAAAAAAAAAACACGTTGTCGTGTAACTTTTTTTTTATGAAATTTTTTTTTGTTGCCAAAAAATATACATTATATAGCATTGTAATAAAAAAATGCGTTGTCGTACAACCTTTTTTTTGGAATTTTTTTTTGTTGTACATATTTTGTGTACATAGTTGTACATAGTTACATAGTACAAAAATCAAGGATTCTTTCCCGTCATTTGAAGTGTCTGTGTTGTGCCGTATTTCTCATGACCAATTTTCGATCACTATGTCCTAGAAATACAAACTCTAAATCTTTCTAAAATCGCAATATTAGTTTCACATACCAATAAATTTTCTCTAAACACATTTTCAAAACTGAAATTTTTTTTTAATCTCTAGCCGATAGTTTTATAAAGGATAAAACTATAAAATATTATCATTTATCACAATTTTAGTCGTTACTAAGAATTTTCTTTTAATCTCTAGCCGATAGTTTTATAAAGGATAAAACTAATAAATAATAACAGTTATCACAATTTTAGTTCAAACTAAGAATAAGTCTTCTTATTTTTGCCGACAATCCTTTTATTTTAAAATATTGAATCAACATGTTTTTCAAATAAACCTTCTCAAACAAAAAATAACTATAATATTTAATTAATATTTCTCATGCTAATTTCACACTTCTCTGTTTCTGTTTCTTTGTTTCTTAGAAATAAGTTACAATATTGCATAATTAAATCTTTTTCCCAAAATATAAAATTTAATAAAATTATTCCTATTTTGTTTTTGTTGTTTTTTTGTAATGTAATAAAAGCAAAATTTAGTATATAAGATTTAGTTTTTAAGAAAATAGATCAGTCTTAAATAAGTAGTTTTAATAATATAATTCAAGTCGCACAATCAATCAAATTTAAATAAGTAGTTTTTAAGATTAGAGTTCAACAAAGTCAAGCCACACAGTTTTAATAATAGTTTAAGAAAATGTTTTTAACATTTTAATTTTTGAGTTCAACACAATATTTGAAAATAAAGTTTTAAGAATAAATTTTAAGACACACAGTCTTAGTCTTCAATCTTCATTATTGAGTTCATTAGCAGTTCATTATTGATAGTGCTTAAAAGTTTCAAATATAACAGTTCGGGAATTACAATCTAACAGTTAAAGAAATAAAAAAAAAAAATATATATAATATTCAAATAAAATTCATAAAACAGAACTTAAAACTAAAGTGGTTAAATTGAAATTAAATAAAAAGTTCTTCTCTATTTTTATGAACAAAGTTTAAGTGTTTTATTTAAATAAACCTAACCCCAGGTATAACAGTGGCGCAGCCGGTAGGATGTAGAAAATCCTTAGAAAGGATAAATTAATTAAATTCTACATAAAAAAATATATGAACTTTATCAGGGGTTTTAAAATTTATAGAAACACAAAGTGCAATAATAAATTTAAAATAAAAAAATTTATAAAACTGTAATATGTACAAAAAGTGATATAAAAAATATAACAAATGCAAACTGCAAAAACATAAATTAAATCAAAACAAAATTTATAAAGGTGAATTGAACAATAAGTGCTATAAAAAAAAAATAATAACAAAAGCAAAATCTAATTTGACTGTTTAAATGAAAGAAAAAATGCCAACAAACTGCAAACGAAGTATAATTTAAGACGTACAAAGGAGCTTACAACTATACAGAAAACAAGCATCCCGGTCTCTCTATCAACTAATCAACTTTCACAAAAGGTACTGTGATAGAATTAAAATTAAATTAATAGCTATAAGAAAAATTGTTTTTAAATCAAACTTAATTTAAATATAAAAAATGGCAACTATCGACATTTTTAAATTAGTGCAAATAATACCTATTTTTAGTGGTGAATGTACGCCAGATTTATCGGCAAATTTAGAAATTTTTGTGTATATATCTAGCGTTATTTATAATTCCCTGACAATCGAAAATAAAACAGTATTTATGTCATTAATTTATACTCGGTTTCGCGGTGAGGCTTTTGATTTGCTTAATAATTTAGAACAATTTAAAAGTCTCACAGACCTAACAAATTTTCTCTATGATCACTTTTCACCGATCAAAACCATATCAGATTTGACAAATGACTTACTTAATTGCAGACAACTACCTTTCGAAAATGTACTAAGTTATTCAACCCGTTTGCAAACATTTTTATATAAAACAAAACGAGCAATTAAATTAAAATATCCTGTTGGCAACGAATCTTTTTTAGGAGAAATAGAGGAATACGCTATAAAAACATTCAAGATAGGTTTATGTAATCCAACAATCAAGTTTAGCATAATTAGTTCGTTAGAAAAAAATCTAGACATATTAATTAAGCAGGCACTTCATTCATTATTCCAAGCACGTTACCCACAAATAATCAATTATTTTCAAACAAAACTCAACAAGCTAACTATATTCAAATTCTGAATGACAATCCCCATCCTTCTTATTCTAACTCCCAACCGCCACAACAATTCTTAACCACAAAGCACACTCAACAAATTTATAAAAAAACACAGGACAAATTTATAATAGAACAATTAAAAAACGAAAATATGCAATATCAAAATTATATATTTGAGCTCCAGACTTCTAATAAATATATAAACAACGAACTAGAACAATACAAATCATTATTAAAAGATAATCAACGAGACATCACAAATTTACAACTAGCTAACGAACATTTAATCAAAGACTTACATGCATCCAACACACATCTAAAGAAACTCACCTTAGAACTCAAGGACTCCCACAACAAATACAAATACTTACAGACTGACGCAAACAACAACTTAAACACAGCAATTCTAAAAATAGTCGAGCAATTACAAGAAAATAAAATACTTTTAAACGAAAATATCAATTTAAGACAACAATTAGAAATTAAACAGGCACTCCATAAAGAACGAACTAATAGAAAATTACACATCACAACTAAAAAACTAAAACATGTAGAAAATAAATTTAAAATTTTGAAAAATAAACTGAAAACGAGAAAATTAAATATATTTAAGAAAAACAAAAATGCGCTTCAATTCCCTTTAGTAGAGTTACCACAGGTTCAAACAACCCAGCATTTCAGACCCGTTAAAAATTCAAATAAACAACCTATAAAATGTAAAATGAACGAAGAAAAACCAAAACCACTTCATATTTCAATTAACTCTAATGAAAACTTCAAAATAAATTTAAACAGGACACCAACTAAAACAAAAAATAATTCCACAAAAGAGAATATTATATATTTGCACCCAAGCAAAATCTTAATTTCCTTTATTTACATAATTTTAATTGACATTATTAATCGATCAGCAACTAATCCATTTGAAATAATGTTCACAATAACGTCAAGACTAGTAATCAATTCTTTATCTTTTATATTTCTTATTATCCTTTTACGCTTAGAAAATCAAAATCAGTTTCAAAATTCCTCTAATCAAAATAATTCGTCCTTTTATTACACATTAAACAAATTTCAAAACAAACATTCCAGCTTTCAAGCCGACTGTTATGAAAAACCAAATATACAACAAAAAACTACATCAGTACGGTTTCCGAATATTTTCGTAGAAAATTTAAGACAAATATCTCCTTAAAACAATCAGCTTACAAATTTCAAAAAAAATTTTTCATTAAGTAGTTCAAAGTAGTTTTTTTTTTAACATTTACCTAATTTTCTTTAATTTTTGTTCAGAATTTTTTTTACCTTAATTTCGTTACGATTAAAAAAAATTCTCTATTTCATACATTTAAGTCAAGATGACCTATATCATTCATTATGACGGATTATATCTATTTCACAAAAATTTAAAGCTTCAGTGAAAATAAGTTTTCGAGAAATAAATAATCCAATCATTCAAAATCCAGTTAAACAAACTGACTATTTAGAAGTAGAGTTACAAATAAACATTCAAAAATACACAAATAATTTTTTCGAGACTTGCATTAATTACTATAGAGTATACAAAACCATTTAGATTTAGCGGAACATGACCGAATTTTATCACATTAATCAAAATCAATAAATGTAAACGAAGCAACTACGAATATGTCAAATCTGTATTGTATTTTAATCATAATAATTCCAATAATAATAAGTTTTAAATTTAAGCATAATATAAAATTTCCAAAACTAGTTGTAAAAACTATCAAAAAAAAAAACGAAAACATTAGAAAAACAAACAAATCACATTATTCTAACATGCGAAATTCAGCCGAAATGAGAGAATTGCCATTTAATTTAGCTTAGATATAAGATTAACATAAAAAAAAAACAAATAATTAAACTTTTGCAAATTAAATAATTTTTCATTTTAATATTTAGGAATTTTTTGAAAACAAATTATATAATTTTAAAACCTTAGGGTAATATAACTTAAAAGTACGATTCAAACAAAAAAAAAACACAAAAAACATAATGCAAGATTTTAAAACAAACAAACATAACCAATGTTTTTTTTTGATAACTAATTGAAATAACTTACTGATCTCATATAAACAAGTTATTCAACTGTCTATTTTGAAAAAAATTATTTGCACAAACAATTTAATCAAAATAAAATATTTAAAAAAAAAAAAAAAAAAAAATTTTTCTCTATTATTAAAAATTCTTATCTACTTTTTAACTCTCTAAAACAACATTAAACTTAAGAAAACAAAAGCAAAATATAAAAACAACACAAACAAACAAGTCAGTTAAATTTCTCTCCAATTCTGACCATTTTCGATAAATTCAACTCATTTTAAGGGGGGAGGGATGTTGTGCCGTATTTCTCATTACAAATTTTCAATCACTATTTCCTAGAAATACAAACTCTAAATCTTTCTAAAATCGCAATTTTAGTTTCACATACCAATAAATTTTCTCTGAACACATTTTCAAAACTGAAATTTTCTTTTAATCTCTAGCCGATAGTTTTATAAAGGATAAAACTATTAAATATTATCATTTATCACAATTTTAGTCGTTACTAAGAATTTTCTTTTAATCTCTAGCCGATAGTTTTATAAAGGATAAAACTAATAAATAATATCAGTTATCACAATTTTTGTTCATACTAAGAATAAGTCTTTTTATCTTTTCCGACAATCCTTTTTCATTTTCACATATCATTTTAAAATATTGAATCAATATGTTTTCCAAAAAAACCTTCTCAAACAAAAAAATTACTATAAAACTTTAAATATTTTTTCACACTCCTTTATCAACAAAAAAAATTTATTTTAGTTTCTTAGAAATTGCATTATTTATTTTGTCCGACAAATCTTTTTCCCAAAATATTAAATTTAATAAAATTATTCCTATTTTGTTTTTGTTGTTTTTTTTAATGTAATAAAAGCATAATTTAGTATATAAGATTTAGTTTTTAAGAAAATAAATCAGTCTTAAATAAGTAGTTTTAATAATATAATTCAAGTCGAATAGTTTTAAGTAAGTTATTCAGTTAAGACAATCAGTCTTTAGTAAGTTTAAGAGAAACTTTAAATTCAGTCAGCCTAACAGTTTTAACAGTCAGTCTTTGAGTTCAAAACAAAACGGTCATAAATCAGTTTAGTGAATAAAAAATATAGTTTAAGAACGTTTTTAAGGAAGTCAATTACAGTTACAGTTTAAGTATATACATAGCTCAAAATATATTCAGTGTTCTGTATAAAAAATTGTCAAATTAATAAGTTGAAAATAATTGTGAAATTAAAAGGTGAAAACTAAGAAATGAAACTAAAATAATTAATTTTAAAAAATCACAGGTTTGTAATAAATAAAAACAGAAACTAAATAAAATTTATCAAGTATTATAAATAAAACCAAAACTTAAGTGTTTTATTTAAATTAAATTAACCCCAGATATAACAACTACAGCACCAGTCTTAATCCCGATTATAATAAGGAATTCTTTATTAGATGCGATGCGAGACTGACAGGAGTAGGTAGTGTATTTTATCAGGTCGATACTGAAGGTCAAGAGTGTCCGATAGCCTTCATGTCGAAGAAATTAAACAAAGCTCAACGAAATTACTCAGTTTCAGAGCTTGAATGTCTTGCGGCAATTCTTAATGTGAAGTAATTTAGGGGCTATGTTTGTAACGTGTTAGGCAATTTTAGGAATGTATTAACAATTTTATTTAAGTTGAGTAAATTGCCGTATAAATTACAGCTAAGCATATTTGTGATGGTATTTGACCAAACAAATAATGATTAAAAATTTGTAATTAAAAATAGAAATCAATTGGTTAAATCAGATTGTAATTAGCTTTTGGTGCGAAATAAACTTCTGGGAACCAGAATTATGTTAAATAATAAAAATATTAATAGGTTCCCAGAAAATATTAATTTAATATAAATTAAGTTGAATAATTTTATGTGTAATCCAAAGTTATTGTTTTGAGTATAATATTAAGTGAAATATTTTACAACCACTTAGTAACGTATCGGTACATATCAATGTAAATCATAGTGTAACTATTTCATGTTGTGTATAAAATAAATCAAAACGATATAAATTCTGTTTTTTTTTATTATAATAATAATAACGCAGTAGCCAAATGAGTATTAGCCGTTCTTTCATGTTTATTTGAAAGCGTTGGAGGTTTATCAATCGATTGTATGGAGAGAAGTATATAATATTTGTTATTCAATGGATACCTGGAATGGGATGTAAACGATATTTTAAGCTTTACAAAATTTAATAAAAGAAATTCTAAGCATTACATGTTGAGGGTCACCGATTCACAATTGTGACTGATCACTCAAGTCTGAAGTGGCGTATGTCACAGAAAGACTTGAGTGGTCGTCTGGCTAGGTGGAGCCTAAAACTCCAAAATATGGATTTTACCATTGTCCTCCAAAAAGGTACCCAAAATATAGTCCCTGATGCTTTATCTCGTCTATATGACGATAGATACGAAGAATTTACGGAAGCATTAACACATCACATTAATGATATTAAGCTCGACAATGATGGCTATCGGCACAAAGAGTATACGGATATAATAGCTAAAGTGCAATCATCACCTAAAGACTTTCCTTTAGTTAAAGTTATGGATGATAAGCTATATATTCGTATTGAGCCAAGACCTGATGCGATTCCTAATGATGTTCCTGTGTGGAAACTCTGGGTACCTAAACCGATGACTTTGAGCATGATTTAGAAACATCATGATGATTGTACTGCTGCTCATGGAGGTGTTAAAAAGACCTTAGAATTACTTCGACGTCTTTATTATTGGCCGGGCATGGCGTTACAGGTACACAACTATGTTGTGTCCTGCGACACATGTAAACAAACAAAAGCTACGAATTAGATATTGCGTCCTCCGATGCAATATCAATTCGAAACAGCACGTCCATGGCAGAGAGTCTATATATTTATATATTTTTTGGGACCGTACCCTCGTTCTACACTTGGTAATACGGTAATGCTGATTGTTCTGGATCATGCTACAAAGTTTGTACTATTGAAACCACTTCGAAATGCAACTTCCGAAGGTGAACGCTTTTCTGAAGAACGATGTGTTTCTAACCTATGGGGTACCAGAGTTTCTACACAGCGACAACGGTAAGCAGTTTCTAAGCAAGACATTTCAAAATCTTTTGTCAGATTTCGGCATCAAACATATCAGGAATGGTGTTTACAGTCCACAAAGCAGTGCGTCGGAAAATAATAGATGAAAAATTATTTTTTCGGCAAACGCCTGTAAAGTTTAATTTTACTGCCGCTGGGGAGTAGCTAAAGTCTTACTTTTTAGCCGGCGGCTGCAAAAGTAATGCAATTTTTATTTTATCTGCCGGCGGCTGTAAAGTAACTTTCATATTTTTACGGCGGCTGTAAAGAAATTTTATATTTTTACGGCGACAGTAAAGTAAAATAACATGATATTATTGATTTGTTCAAAACAGGTTGCATTTCAGTTCATTTTAATGAATTAAAATTAATTTCAGAAATTTTATTTCCTAAAACATATTTATAAACAGTTTGATGCATTAATTTCATATTTTTAAACAAATTTAAACGTTTGCCGAAAAAATAGTGTATTGAATTCGGAGCTAAAGTGAGCTAAAGGAGCTAAAGTCTATAATTGTCGGCCGCCAAACTATAGACTCAACACAAAAAGTACGACTTTATCTCTTAATTCAATAATATACTATTAACAAATGTTTTATATGTGCCGGAATTAAAAGCGCATTTAATATCAGTCAGTAAAGCAACGGTAAAAAATCTAGTTGTACAATTTGATGATAAATTTGTTTACTTTAAAATACAAACCAGTAGATTGATAATGAAAGGAGAAAATATAAACAATTTGTTTTTATGGGTATTTACAAATACATCTGATCAAAAACTTTTGTTATCAAATTCTAATAATAACGTTGCAGCAAAAGCTGCTTTAGATTTACGCAATAAACTGAATATCCAATATAATCTGTAACGTGACAAATTTCAAATGATGATTATCAGTAAGCTCAATTTCTATATTTAACCCTAAATGTATTTGTCTTCTAATTATTTTCGATAAATTTGTTAAACATTTTCTTCACTATCAATTGTAACGGTTGTCCAATTCTTCTCATTAAATAATTGAAACACATTTATTACATTTCAGAATGTATTAATAAACATTTTCAATCATTTCGAATATTACAGTTTCTCTTCTAAATATAAATTTCATAATTCATTTTCTAAAACAGCAACCTAAACTTTTCAAATTCAAATTAATCTCCAAATAGCTAAATAACGAAATACATTATAAACTTACTCATTCATTAACCTTAAACTGAACGAAAGAACGTAGTTTTTCTCTTCAAAGTTGGGAGAGCTTTTTTTTGTACAAAAAACATGATTATAAATGTCATGATACATTTTTGTTTTTTGGTTAGTCTTGCAATGTTTTTAAAATACGAAACAATTTTGATGGATATGAGTTATCTTAAAGTTAAAAATAATTCTTTTTTTTCCAATTGTAAAAGTATTCGAGTATAAAAAAAACTTGAATTGTTTAAATGGAATGATAGGTTTTCTTTATTGTTTAAGTAACAAAAAAAATCAAAAAATATGTATAGTTATATAAAAACTTATTACAACCCAAAATTGTAACTGGTGAGATTTTCTTCTATGTTTTTATCGCTACAAAAAAATAAAACATATCCAGTGCTAAAGAAATAATAATAATAATGAACTAATATAAAAAGGAAGATTAATGATAGTTTTTCACCATAATAGAAAAATTCTGCCTTTTTCTTTGATTCTATTGCAGAAGGAAAAAGTAAATAATTAATTCAACGCTGACTTATAAACAGTTGATGATAAATCTCGATTAACTGGATAGCGGGAAATTTTACTGTCGTACACATAAATGATTGAATATGGAGAATTAGTATGTTATGGATGAATAAAAAATTTTTGAATCTTACCTGGAACATTTGCGAACATAAAGAAGAATTTAACAACTGGGTGGTATATTGATGGCAGTATTGCTTAATGTCGACATTTCCATGAAATATAATCAGCATTACAATTGGCAGTAATCGAAACATAAAGGGACTAGCATCGTTCAGAAATAAATAAATTTGAGGTATTCTCGATTAATTTTTTTGTTTATTTGATAATTTAAATTGAAATTTAACATATATACAGGTTGAACCATTAAACTTGGGACAACCCAATATCTTCCAAACAACGCAATTTTGAAAATGTTGAAAATTTTGAAATTTTTTTTTGGATAGGCTTCATAATGTTATTATTTATTTTTTATTAAGATGAAGATTCCAGATCTTCTAATGGACCACCACTTTTTCTTAAATTGAGACCTGTTTTTGTGCCAAGTTAAATGGTTCACCCTGTATATATAGTTTCTAATGAAACTTTTCTTTGTTTCATGAAAGTAATATGTTAGTTTAAAAACAAGATTCTCAAGAGATTCCGAAATCAAGTAGCTCGTCTGGGGGGGGGGGCAAGTTTTCTTACACCGGAATTTATTTTTTTGTTTATGTGGATTCATACATAGTGTTAAAAAAAGGTCCATGCCACAATACAGTGGCACAACACAATCAGTCAATTTAAATAAAAATAAAAGCAAATAAAATTTCAATATCGAATTAAATTTATATGTAATTGTAGAAGCAAAAAATATACACAATAATTTCAGGTTTTATAATATAAAAAAAAATCATTACAGTATGTCCCATAAAAAATGTTTCATTTTAAAATGTTTAATTAGAAAATAAAAATTGTAATTAATCTAAATTAAAATCAAAACCAATACGAACCAAATGTTGATGGAAAATACAAGATGATGCAGTAAAGAAATTATAAATTGTCAGGAGTCAAACAAATTTGAATACTAGGAAATTTTTATGCAACTAAATAAAAGTAATTTGGTTGAGGTTTACATGGTCCACGGTGTAATGCATTGCACTGTTTATGCAATTTAAAAATTTGAAAAAAGTGTGGCGTTTAAGGAAATGGCAGCCAACTGTTGGTCAAAACAAAACAAAAACTGAACGAATTGGAGAAATACGATCAATATTTCTACTATATAATAAGTCGAGTTTTGGACAAAAGTCTCTTACATTTCGATCTACTGAACGAGAAACAACTCTTTAATTTTTGGACTCCTGAACGAGAACCAGAATTGGTAATTTCGTATTGAAATTAGCTGGATTTGTTGCAATATTAAAATATTATAAATCATTGGATGAATTTTGAAGTCAGCAATCAACAAAAAAAACAGTAAATATATTAATAATAAACATTTGTGTCTTGGTTAGTAATTAAGGTGATATTAATTGTGTTATATAGATTTTGATTGATAATAAAAAAATAAATTGCGTTGTATTAAAATTAATTATTTTTGAATATTTTGTGTTTCTTTTTCTTAATATCTTTTTTTCTTTTTTTAGATTGATTGTTTTGTGCTTAGTGGATATTAGTGTTTTTGTGATAATATGGTCTTGTGAAAACAGTGAATCTATATAAGCTAGGACATTTCAGGTAAAGGCCTGTCGCTCACCTTATCAAAATAAATTGTAAAGCGGCGCGCACAATGGTGGCAGTTACAAATCCTCCAAACGAGATTTCCAAACAATTAAATTCTGAGAAAGAACAAAATGAGTTACGATTGCCCTTTGGCATATTGAATACCTTATGTGAATCTAAAAAAGAATCGAAAAATGTTTTGACTAAAAAAACGTGTTGTGCAAATAAAGTGAAAAAACATTCCGCCAAAAAATTGAATACGTTTGTTTCAAACATAAAAAAAGATGTTAGAAAAACAATTTCTAATGGCAATCTTTGCTCAGACGCATTATTAATAAGTAAACAATTACTGCATTTTAAAAATACGTGTCGAATTGGCAGTTAGCATGTACACAAACTTTCTTACGTTTAGAAACTTCATAAACGCAGCAAAATATGCTAACTACTTTGCGAAAACCATTTTTAAATATGTTTCAAACGACTTCAACGAAGACTTACTGTATAAAAAGCGAGGCAAGTTACTTATCAGAGCGCCTTCGAGTGGAAAAAGCACATGCAATAACACAAATATTTTATGTGACACCAGCGTTGTTGATTTATTCATATGGCTATTTAGTGATGTAAAGGATTTTTAAAAAAAAGTTCAAATATGCTCTTTAACAGATAATTGTGACTATACACGTGAAGATCATTGCTTAACAACAATAGAGTTTTTTGGTGAGATAGCACAACGTTTTTTTAAAAATGGTATTCAAAGTCTGTCAGAATGCTTAGAAATGTATTTTGATCATGGAGTATCAACTAAAAGGAATTGTGTAAAATGTTTGTAAATACCGTAACCATGGTGTAAATACCGTAACCAAAATATTTGAGTTAGATTTTTTGTTACCGATTATTTTGAAACAATTTAATATGATGGATATTAAAGAAGATCTGCCGCATGAAATTTCAATAAAAGGCAAACATTTTCAAATGGCAGTATTTGGCCTAAAAGGCTGCTTAGGACATTACATAGCATATTCCTACGTATTGGGGAAATGGAAAATCAGGAACGATTTGAAAAGGGAGACTGTTATTATAAATGAAACCGACAAATATATTAAAATATCCCTATTATTTTATGTTCGAACATAATTTAAACAATGAAGTTGAGAGAGCAAACAATTTGGATACAAATGACGATGAAGCGAAAATAAAGAATTTTTTTTCAAACTTTTCCAATTCCGAGTGTGAGGAGTACACAATGATAAATGATAAACAGAAATTCGTAGTGAAAGATTTTAATGCAAAATTTAATGAAACTTCGAATATAACAATTCCCACTGAGGTCCATGGTCCATCTTAACTCAGAAGAGGTTTTCGAGACAGATAAGGAAACTTTAGGTGATCTAACAGCAAGCCACATGGACATTTTTTCAATGGACAGTAACAATTCGTAGCTTCCAAAAATGCCACATCTTCCCTCAATAAGTTGTAAGCAGAATGAATTCAACGCAAATAATAATCGAAGTCACATAGAATTTATTACAATTGATAACATGCCAACTCTTCCAAAAATTCCACCTCTTTCCGTAATAAGTTCCTCCGAACAAAATAAATTCAACATAAAGTAAAATGGCACTTAGCAAGAGCGGCTAAATTTTCTAAATTTTTCTAAATTTTAAAATAGGAAGCAAAACAATAACTTAAATTTATCAAAATTAAATCCATTCGCGTTCCAGATGGTGAAGTGAATAGTGGATAAAAATAATAAATTGTTTTATAAAAATTTAAATTTTTCAATAAATCTTTTACTTTGATATTGTTTTACAAAAGTTTATTAATTGTATTTCATTTTCTATTTCCTAAATAGATGTATATTAAACAATTACACATAGAATTGTAGACGCTGGATGGGCGTCATCCGCCTTTTCAATAAATTATCATGCAATTTTTATGGAGATTTGTAACAAACGTATGAATTCACATTTAATTAAACAACTCATTTAATATTATAATTTGGTTTATAGGAAAAAAAAAAAGAAAATCTATTCAGAAGCAGTGGCGTACGCAGGGGGGGGGGGGTTGCTGGGGGATCGAACCCCCCATGTTGCATCAAATCGGTTAAAATGCTAAATTAAAATATTGTTCTAATATACATTTACTTGGAATTTACATTTCAATTTACTATCGTAAAAACCTAATTGGTTTGAGGTATGGTATTGGAGGTTGGTATTGATCGTATCAAACGATAATAGTTATTTGTATGTATATTATAAACCACGAAATAGAATTCTGGTGGATAAGGCTTTATTTATCTCACAAAAAGACAATTCAAAAATACAAAATTTTAATAGGAAAAATAGCCTTCTTTTCAACCGGCTTTTGAATCGTGAAATAGAATTTTACTATTAGTGGAGTCAAATTAGTAAAAAAAGTGATATATTTGATGTAAGAGCAAAGTTGAATTTTTTTTTGTTTTATGTTAAGGACATAAAAGTTAGTAGGCATGTAATTATTTAGCAAATTTGGAGGTCCGGAAGTGCCTCAAAAATGGCAAAAACTGGTTTTTTGGTGTTTTTTGAGTAGGTCGCTTCACTATTTTTGAAATATTTCGGCCTCTAATGATCATAAAAAAAAAAACAAAAAATGCAAAATGTTTGTGATTAAATTTCAAATCCATCTAGGAGGGTTAGATACTTTAAAAGTGTAACCTAACCTCAAAAAACCGAATCGCGTGACTTTTTTTTTTTTTTACTAAATTTATGATAAGGGGCGGAAAAATCGTCGAATTTTCATGAAAATTTCAGGAAACATGTATTTTAATATTCTCAATATGGGTTTTAATTTTTTCGGCCACAATTGGCATTTTTCGTTAAATTTGGCAAATGGTGCCATTTTATGAGAAGTCATCCAAAATAAAATTTTTTTTTTTTAATCTGTACTTTTTTTTATTTACCTTAACTTAAGTATAATTAAAATTATGTTGCCTTAATTTAAATGCCCATTTTTGGGCATGAAAAAAACACATTAATTTTGGCATTTTTTTGACATTTTACCATATATTCGGTATTATTTATGCTATTATCATGTATTTTGCATAAAAAAGAAACAGGCAATTCAAATTAATAAAACATATTTTTTAAAATTATTCATAACCTACAAAACTTTTTTTTCTTGCAATGCCCTAAATTGCTTATGGTAAATAATTAAAATGTTATTACAATTATTGTAAATATTTGATATGAGATTTTGAAAAAATGCCCACTAACTTTTATGTCCTTAACATAAACAAAAAAAAATTCAACTTTGCTCTTACATCAATATAAAATGCTAATATGACTCCACTATATATATCTTCTTTAATTTAATTATATTTATAAATTATATTTTTTATAATTTATAAATAAGTTTTGAGCATGTTGAACTCCTTAAATGTATATTTTATTTTACAATTCTCCTTATTGAGCCCACTCTTAGAAAATAAAAATAAAATTTCTATATGAAACTCTTTTTGTATATAAAAACTCACTTTTGAAGGAATACACATTCCACACCGGTATCATGATGAACAAAAAGGAAGGAAACATCAAATTTAAATTATTTAACCTAATATGAAATTAAAAGACGGTATAATAACACGTAATAAATAAATTACCTCAACTATTTATGACTGTAGGATATCCACCCATTTTGGACGCACAATAAAAAATGGTATTATTTTGTATTATTTTTATTTTGTCAAATTCTTTTTAATTATTTTAAATTTCTCTAATGGGTTTATTGTTTTATTAGATTCATTCATGATTTTAATTATTAAATTTTTTTTATTTTTTGTAATTAGATCTTTTATTTATCATGGGTTTTTATTAATCCACCGATATCTATATAATGGAAGCTCTGTTTCTTTAAAAGTTAGTGTTTTGTATACTACAGAAGAGATATAGTAAAACTAATAAAAATTCAGTAAACAAGAATAAGGAGCTTTTCATTCATTATTAAAAAATTATAGTAAAAAGATATTCTTAATTTATTAAAACATGAACAACGGAAAAAGAAAGTAAAAAAATAATTATTTAACAAACTATTTTGTTAAAAAACCCAGAAGTGATATGGAAACAAATCCGACAGTTTTAGATTCTAACGACCATATTGATAACTCTGTTCCTACCTCAAGTTCTGGCTCAAAAGAAAGCGAAACATCTTCGCAAAACTTATGTAATGTAAATGTTAACATTCACGACATTGGAAATTTTATTGAAGAAGGGCAATTTAGTGATGAAAAAAGAGTACTGTGGTTAAAAAATGTTTGGTATCCGGACATAAAGTTCATTTTTCCAGTTAGTGGAAAACGTAGTTTAAAGTTTCAACACAGCTGGTTTAGAAGATGGCACTGGTTGGCTTACTCCAAACATTTCGATGGTGCATTCTGTAAATATTGTGTATTGTTTGGTGCTAACTACGGTGGTGTCGGACATCAACTCGTCAAAACTGCCTTTTTAATTGGATACTACTAAGATACTATTGAAATTGTAACGTCGAGAATTCCCATAAATAATACTAAAACCAATTTCTATCTTTTGTTCGTTTAGTTCCACTATGTTTCATTCATCTTATTTCATTTTTCCAAATCAAAACCATAAAAATTTTAAAATTCAAATAATAGTGAACAACGTATTCAAATACAGAACTCATTTTGTCTGAATAAAAAAAAATATATATAATTTTTTCCCTCTCAACGTTGCTCCATCTTCGTATTTTTTAGATGATGTGTCAAAGAACACATTTTTTTTTGTTAATTCAATTCAGTTTTTGTGTCATCTCGAAACATGATTGAGATTTAGACTTATCCTTATCCTAACTTAAAAGTAATTTGATGAATGTAAAAATACTCCATGTTTAATGTTATAATATTCAAAATTGATGATTAAAAGTAAAGATAGTGTACAATAAAATGGAAATTTGTTACTTGAGAATAATGTACAATGTGATTTTTGGAAAGAATTAAAATAAAAATTTATTCTGAGAGGAGTACCGACAAGTTAATTGGATGTTTTTTTCTAATAAGATTTCGGCAGTAAGATCGAGAAATTCATCACTGGTGACGTCGATGACGTTTGTTTTTTCTGTGTTTCACCGTTTGTAACCTCACAAGCTTTGCGGTCGGACAACCTGGTGCATTCTTGTACCAGGTTAACAGGTACGTTTTTTTCATTCCATCACAACATCCAGATATCGCAATAAAACGTCTTTTTCTTGTATCATTATTACTTTTGGGTATTTCCAACCAAAACAATAATATTTCTGGGAGGATCGTGCGAGTAACCATCGCCATATTGATAGCGCATGAATTAAAATGTAACCCAGCAGCAAAAAGAAAAGTTAACTAATGTCATCATTACCAATACAATGTTTATTAAAAATTTCAAATGCATATATGGGTGATTCTCCAAAAAGGGTACATTTTATGTCCAAGCAATTTTTCTTATGTAAATAATTGTACAAATTCTGTGTATGCTAGTGGAAATTGCAACGTGTTTCTAAGAGAATTAAGCAACAGTATAAAAGAAGCAATTTAGTTTTATTTTTATTGAAAAATATGATCTCGAAACGTGATAAATCACGTCCGTGGACTGTCCCAAGACTGAAGTTTTAAAATAATAAGATTCAAAATCAAAATAATAATTACATTGAAAATAAAAAATATACTGTATGAAATAAATAAATATGTCTACTTATTGTACCTCAAACCTTTATCATGAACAGATTAACAAAATCAGTTTTACAGCAGAAACTAGAATGTCCCAAGAATTTCAGTCACTTCCGTGGACAAAATGTTTATTTCTTCTATTTCGTCATAGATGGCATTACACGAACCAAATCTATGATTTATAAATTGTCAGTCAGCCATATTAGCTTTCGAGAACTTTTGTTAGCAGGTTGAGTGTTCTAATAGTGTTCAATTTGCCATAGAACATCAAAATTTTAAGTAGGGCAAGATCATAGAGTCACATTCGTGGACATCTGTTCTTCAATCAACTTCAATCGACATCAATTCTGTAAGTAATTACTAAATTTAAATTTTTATTGTAGTTATAGTAAAAGTGAATTATATATATAATACATTTCAAAGAACAACTTCCTAAAACCAAAATGTAATCATTCACAGAATGTTTTTAATGAATTTATCACATCCGTGGACATCACGTCCGTGGACATTCAATGTCTCCGTCGGGACAGCTAAGTAACAGACGTGACACAAACAATAATAGTGTGATCTTTAATATTTATAAATGATTTTTGTTGATAAAACTTAAATTAACTTACATTATTATCATGTTATAAGCAATATTAAGAAAAGTTTGTCGGAAAATGAAATCCTTACACACTGTGATTTTTCACAGAATTATAACTGCAAATATTCTGAGGAAGTACAAGCAGTACATTTTGGCGGATCGAAAATCAGGTTTCTTTAGACATAATAGTTGTTTATTATCACTATGGTAGTAGTTGTTTATTACCACCATCACATCTGTGGACAAGTAAAGATTTAAAAGTTTTTTTTTCTTAAAATTTCTCAAATATGATCTGGGCCAATAGTATGACTTAATACAGCAAGTTATTATCTAATAGAAAACATAATAATAACGATTTTTATTTCATGTTTAAAATTCAAAAATTGGTTTTTTCAAACTACCCCTTTTCAGGAGAATGACCCATATATATGAGGCAAAGTACCATCATCTTTAAACAAAACTAGACCTGCATCCAGGAGCTTCAACCAACAGTTACAGTAAATTCAGCTAAGTCATTTTTTTTTATTTATTATTACTGTTATTAAAAAATTTTTTTTTTATACATATATATATATATATATATATATATATATATATATATATATATATATATATATATATATATATATATATATATATATATATATATATATATATATATATATATATATATTATTGATTATATTCTCACTATAATTGTATCAAAGTCTTTCTGTACAATGTTAGGCCTAATTTTTTTTGTTAAGAGATTCCCAACTGCGGAATTGTCGGGCGGACAATTCGGTATGTTATTCCGGCATAGTTTTGTTGTAGAAAAGTTCAAATTGTAATAAAATGTTCACCAAACATCAAGAAACTGAGTACCAAAAAATTGCCGTTCATCGCACAAAAAATCGTGAAGCAATTTCCGAAAATAAAATGCAATCTATGGAAGATTTATTGGACTCCACATTAAGACAACAAATAAAAGAAAATCGACGCAGACTTATGCCTATCATAGAGACCATAATATTTTGTGGCGGCCAAGGAATATCTTTAAGAGGACACAGAGATGCAGGTACACTAAATTTTGATGATCCAGAGGAAAATTATGGAAATTTTAGAGCACTATTACGCTTCAGAGTCAGGAGTGGAGATAATATACTTAAGAACCAACTGGAGACTTCAGGAAAAAATTCAACATATTTGAGTTCGAGAATTCAGAACGAAATAATTAGTGCCTGCAACAAAATAATTGTTCGCAAAATTGTTGCCAAATTAAATTCTGCAAAATCATTTTCTGTTTTGGCTGATGAAACTTGTGATATAACTGGCATAGATCAAATTTCTTTGTGTTTCCGATATATTGATACGGAGACAACCAACATAAGAGAAGATTTTCTACAATTTGTACCTGTAACTGATCTTATTGACAAGAGCCTTGCAAATATTTTAATGGACACTATTCGAAATTTGGGAATAGGCTCACAATTCATGGTTGGTCAGAGCTATGATGGAGCTTCGGCAATGAGTGGTTGTTTTCAGGGGGCACAAAAATATGTCAGCGATCAAAATAGCTTCATTGTTCATGTTCATTGTGCATCTCATAGTCTTAATCTAGCAATTTCTGATGCTTGCGAGCTCTCATTTATTCGAAATTGTATGGGATCACTCCAAAGTGTGTACAATTTCTTCAACACACCAAAACGCCAAGCAGTTCTAAAACATGCAATTGATGAGCTGCTACCTGAATCATCAGCAACACGCTTAAAACAATTGTGTCCCACAAGATGGGTTCAACGTCATGAGTCAGTGTTAGTCTTTTTAGAACTTCAAAAAAGTGTTATAGCTGGAATGGAAACAGTTTCTAAGTGGAACAATAAGATAGCTTCATCTGCAGCGATTCAGCTATTATGTGTTATAAGGAGTACAGAATTTCAAGTATCGCTACACATCATAGCCAAAGTTTTTGCCATAACGCTTCCGCTTAATTCTACAAACAGTCAATTTGGATCTAGCTGCTGCCATAGGATTAGCAGAAAATGTAGAAAGTTTGCTTAGTAGAATTCGAAATGACACTGACACGGAGTTTAATGCCATTTTTAGTGATATTACGAATATTTGTAATCAATATGATATTGAAATCCGAACTCCTCGGTTAACTGGGAGACAAGCAAATCGCTGCAACGTTGTTTCAGATACGGCTGAAGAGTATTATCGTATCGCAATCTTCATTCCTTTTCTGGATTCAGTGAAGATGCAAATTCACGATCGGCTGTTAAAACATAAAACAATTTTTAAAAGTTTTATGTATCTTTTGCCAAATGAACGAAATTTCACTTTGAAACACGAAAAGTGCGCGCGAATACTTTTAGAAAAGTATACCAGCATCACTAATTGCAACGAACATGACGGAATCGGCGAACTTAAATTATGGTGGCACCATATTTTAAGTACTCCTAATTTGCCAAAAAAATGCCCATCATCAAATGCATTCAAAGCGTCGTGCAATGAAACTTATTTTTCGACTGTGAGAAAACTACTTCAAATATTTGTAACACTTCCAATAACAACATCAAGCTGTGGACGATAATTTTTTACATTAAGAAGGCTTAAGACGTATCTACGTAACACAACGAGTGAAGATCGGTTAAATGGACTAGCATTATTAAATATTCATCGGGACGTTGATGTCTCCTGTGAAGCAGTGTTAGATGAATTAGCTAAAACATCACGAAGAGTAAATATTCGTTTACAGTAGTTATTTTTTGTATGTACATATTATTTAATCTTAAATTCAATTTGAATTATATAACTCATAATCATATATTTACATTATATTTTAATATGTTAAATACCAATTTTTTATTTTAATTTTTAACCTTTTAAATATAAAAAACATAAAACATGAAATTGAATTTTTTATCTAAAAATTACCTACGAAGTCAGCTGTCTATGTATTTTATCACGCTGATTCATATATTAATCGTCTAGAAGTCATATCTTCAATCAACCACGCAACTTTCTTGGAGATCTTATGGTGTTTCTTGATGCCCAAAACACCAACCTTTAAACCTTTAAACTTTCAATTAAAACATATTCTGTGGAATCATCTTTTCTTTGTATCATTAAATTTTTAAATTTATTGAGACTCTTTGAAATACTTTTTTATCAACGAATTAAAACCCCTTCAACTCCATGTATACTGGCAACGCCGTAGCAGCAGCTGTCAGCAATCGTCGTAGGCTAGAGACCAACCAACCTTGATGCCCAAAACACCACCAAATCTATTTGTTTATTAAAATTGATTAACATTCTACGATCTATAAAATTTGATGGAAGTAAAAATTTGCATTGTATTACATTGCAAATTTATTACAGAAAACTAAGGTAAATAAACTATTTGACGACACATAAATTATTGTAAACTAATTAATGTGTCGATATTAAGTTTCATTAACCTTGGTGTGTAAGTAAATTGAATTTTATTTGATTGTAATTTGAAAACCAATCAAATTACAAATTTTATTATATTTTTTAATTAATTGGCAAAAATTTTCCAACATTTTTATTTTTACTAATTGAATGAAAATTTTGTTGGTTTTAATCGGGGAGTCGAGTCTAGAATTCTGCAATGGACAGATGTTCCATTGGAATTTCTGGAAGATAGAGTTTTGTTGTATTGTGTTGGTACAGTTTTGTTTTAGACAGTTTTGCTATTTTGTTGTTACCAAAGTTGTGCAGTGAAATTTTTGTTGGTACGTTTATTGTTAAGCAATAATAGGAGCATATAGTTAAACTATTGTGAAGTGCAAGTGGATAGAATTAAAATTAAAACTGAACTGTAATTTAAGAAAAATCAAATTAAAATTATTGAATCATATAGACATACAAAATTCCATTTGTAT
The DNA here is from genome assembly GCA_963693315.1 of Diogma glabrata. NCBI lineage: Eukaryota > Metazoa > Arthropoda > Insecta > Diptera > Cylindrotomidae > Diogma > Diogma glabrata. The sequence continues at coordinate 141,967 of CAVNZG010000445.1, read as the reverse complement.
TTCAATCTCTAAACTAGGTAGATATTTATATGTAATCTACTTAAAAGTTGTAAAAGTAAAAGTTTATAAATAAAAAAAAAAAAACGTGTCTATAAATATATGTAGACAACAATTTTTCTAGAGTGAGTGTAATGCAAAACAAAAACTATATAAAATTAGAAAATTAAGAGCTAATTAAGCTTATAGTTAGAATTATATCATTCCTTATATTAAGGTGGTACATGTGTAATAAAAGTACCAAATAAATAAATTGTACGTTTCGTAAATAAACAATATAATCTGAAGAAGGGTGAGCAGAAAAACAAAGTGTTTTATTGCATGTTGCATTTCGAGAATCAAAGATTGTATGAAAGAGTCAAGATTATATGGATTTTAAGCGGGTGGCAACTCATTCATCAATCAGAGAACAGTAAGGTATGAGTTTCTATATTATTTAGTTTTGTAGCATTATGTTAAGGTAAATGAATGTTTATCTGGGTTTTTTTTTGTTGTTTATTGTTGTAAATGTATAAATTAAATATGTGTTAATTTTAAATTACTATGGTGTGAGATGAGGTTCGTCAAACCTCTGAGTTCCCTTCTTCCCAACGTTTCCATACTTGCCCTGTTAAAATGAATTGCGCTCCCTGTTTTGTTCGTAAACCGTCATGGTTTCGAATTGATTTTGTTTGATTAATATCTATATGGCAGTCCCTTACATCCAGATGCGTGTAGCCAAACCCCATCCCCAGTCTGAGCAAAAGTCGTGGAATGACTGCCTGTGGCTACACTAAAACGCATCCCGATATTTTGTTATATATCCGGCGGGTTATTTTCAGATATTCGGTTGGGTGAAAAACATAGTTGGAGACGTTTCAATGTCCAAATTAATTTTAATTTCATGGACAATCTTGTAATGGATAGTCTGGCATAATGTCAGAACGCAGTGTATTACAGTCGCAGTTTCCTTAGTTGTTGTTCCTTATATTAATCTGTACCACTTGTAATAGATTCTCATCCCTTCGTCATCAATAGTCATATTTCATGTAGTTTCCTTAACCCATAGTTTCCTTATATTTCTTAAAATCTGACTAAATCTGCAATAGGTGGACGGACGTATAGGAGAGGGAAAATGGCACTAATTACCCTGATTTATTTATTCATTAATATAATATAATATTGGTTAATTTGAATTAATTGATAATTTTCTTTAATCATCATCCGTATAACCGCTAAACTTTAATCAGAATTTAATCTTACCACACACTAAAATTAACGCGCGCTATATTTCCATTCGACTGTTCTCGCCATACTACTTGGGTTTGAATTTTTTTCTAAAACACAAACCGTAATGAAACAACGAAATTTTCAAAACCTCATAACGGCTACGTGTATTTTGTTTCCAATCGTCAACATACAACGAATTACTATTTTTGCTTTGTTAAACATTTGATTTATCTTTGTATGAGTGTTTTGCTTTAAACAATCCTTCCGTTATTAAACTGAACTTCACTGTGCTGATATAGTAGAGTGTAGTTTAATAAATGTCCAAACATCATAACATTGATCGCATCTGCATTTAATTCATTTTGGATTCAATTATAAATATTATGGATGTGTCAGAAATATTCTGTATCCCAACCTTATTCTCGTACAATATTATCAAATAGTAAACGGTTTTGTGAACTATAATAAGTTCCCAATAATTTGAAAATCTGATGTAAATTAATTATCTCCCATCTAAATACTTTATTCGAGTTACTGCGAGATTAAAAATTTGACTATATAATGAGCACGGTAACTTATTCTCTCTCTTAGTCCAATTAACATTTCGTATAGTGCACGTCAAAATCTGCTACCTTTTCATTTTTGTGTTTGACGTCGCTTAAAAACCAAAGAAATTAGTTTAATTTCAGTTTTGGCTATTGTGATTTAGCCGGATATTATACATTAATTTTTGACAGATTGAAATCGGTGGTGTAGAGAATTGTGTTATTTTGTGGACGTGGAACTCTTTTTATATTCTTTGTTGGATAATAACGGCCGGAAAAAGGGATTCATCCAGTGGAATTGGGTTATGGATAGTTATATCCGATAATTGAAAAGCGTGAATTGCAGGGAAAAGAAGGAAATTTTGACGAGATCGATCACAATTACCACAAAAGAAATTTCGGAGTATCAGGTATGATTCAATAGATTATTAATATGACTAGTGTGGTAGAATTACAATTTCAGTAACGGGATAGCTAAATTTTAGTGATAACCCCTAAGGTCAATCAATAAGTAATACGATAAAATCCATGTGATTGCACCATTTCGAACGGATGATTAGAAAATTAGTCCTACACCAGTCTCGCTAGTTTTTCTTTTGTGTGTCCGTAATACAGGGCGTGGTCAAGGTCACGGACAACTGGAAAACCAAAAAGAATTTTATTTGTGTATTGTTTTAATTTATTATATGAGAGGAAAACCGTGCATGTGATGTCAATTCCTACGAAACCGCAACCAAACAAAATAGGTTGGCTATGATAATGATGATGAGAAGGTCACCTAACTAGTAGTGACAACGTCCGCGGTGTTTAGTGAAAATTAATTTATTAACTTATTGGAACAATTTACGTACCGCCATTAGTATTTAGTTTGATTATTAGTAGGATCATGATGGATGCTCATATCCAGTAGTAAAAAGTCAATCTGTGTTTTGTGATGAATATTTCATTAATTAGGAACAGTTTACTTTTGATTATAAAGTGTTTACTGAACTCAAGCAAAATCTACCAGTTTGATTAGTATTATTTTAATAAGCCTTGCACATAACTAGTATTAATAACATAAGAACATAAGTTGTGTTTTGTGAAGTTTAATTTAAACATAAATAGAACAATTTCTGTACCGTTACTAGTAATTATTTGGAGTATTATTATTTTAATTTAGAAATGCACTTAACCAGTAGTGATTATGTAAATCTGTGTTTTGTGAAGAATATTTACTTAATTTAGAACAATTTCTTTGATTATAATGTGCTTATGGAACAAACAAAAACAAAAATACCTAGTTTGATTATTCATGATAATTTTATATACCAATAATTGTATTTCCTCTGGATTAAAATGGGGCTTGCATCAAACCAAAATTAATGAAGCGCCACATCTGTGATATTTATTTCAACTTGTGCAACCTAGTATTGATATACCGTTGTTACGTCATCAGTCTCCACTTTTGCAACGCAGTTCTGTGCAATATTTTGGGGTCATCATTGTCAACTGTTTGCAACGAATTTTTTTTTGATATATACAGATTTTTGCGTGGTTCAAAATTTTTCAACGGGCATTTTTTTTTACCAAGTTGTTGCCTGGTATTTTCTACGCATGCAACTATAACTAATATATTTCAATGCAACCTTTAATGGTGATTTTTACCACTACTGTGCTTCAAATAATATGCAACGTAACAATTAATTGTGATTTTTACCACCTCTGTGCTTCAAATATTGTTCAACGCAACATTTAATAGAAATTTGTGCTGTAACCAACGTATTTCAACCATACTGTAATGCAACTTTGAAGTCCACCTTTTGCTAACATTACCTGATCTCAAAGGTTAGACTTTGGTTATATTTTCATATTTTTCAACGCCACTTTGACGTCCGAATCTTGCTATTGCTACTGTGGTTTAAATGTTTAACGCTGATGACTGCAGGCTTATATAACGTTCCTACTTATCATTTTTGAGTCAACAAAATTTTACATCAATTACATCATTTTTGATTCAACAAAATTTTACAAATTTATATACCGTTTCTACGTATCATTGGTGATTCAACAAAATTTTTACAAATTTATATACCGTTTCTACGTATCATTGGTGATTCAACAAAATTTTTACAAATTTATATACCGTTTATACGTATCATTTTTGATTCAACAAGGTTTTACATCAATTACATCCTTTTTGGATTCAACAAAAGTATACGACAACCACAACATTTTTGATTCAACAAAGTTTTACAAATTTATATAACGTTTCTACGTATCATTTTTGATTCAACCATATTTTGCATCAATTATATCATTATTCGATTCAACCATATTTTACAACAATTACATCGTTTTGGATTCAGCCATATTTTACAACAATTGCATCTTTTTTGATTCAACAATATTTTTCATCAATTATATCACTATTTGATTCAACCATATTTTTCAACAATTACCTCGTTTTTGATCCAACCATCTTTTACAACAATTACATCATTATTGATTCAACCATAATTTTACCTCCATTACACCATTTTTGATTCAGCAATATTTTACATCCATTGTATCATTTTTGATCCAACAATATTTTACCTCAATCACATCATTTTTTTTTGATTCAACAAAATTTTGCATCAATTACAATACTTTCTTTTGATTCAACAAAATTTATATAACGTTTCTTCTTATCATCTTGATTCAACAAAGTCAACAATAGTTTTCATCAATTACAATATTTTTTTTGATTCAACAAAATCATACCAGTTTTTTTATAACGTTTCTACTTACCGTTTTGATTCAACAAAGTATTCAACGATTGCTAGTTTATTGAACGTTTCTACCTAACAGTTTGATACAGCGTTCGTACGTGCAAAGTCATTCACCATTTGTTTTTTATACCAAGTAATTTTGGGGTATTTCAAACATGAACAACGTGCTGATGGAGGGCTGATGGAATTCGAATAGGAGGACGGGGTTTAATCATGGGGTGAGTAAATTTATTTCATTATTACGGCCATAATGATAAAGGGGTGTGAGTGTGTGTGTGTGTATGTGTGAGCGTGTGTGTGTGTGTGTGTGCGTGTGGGAGTATGTGTGTGTGGGCATATGTGAGTGAACATAGGGGTTGGACGTGTTGATCGTGGGTCTTTCGCCAATGGGGTCGCCAGAGTCTTCGTTTTTCCACTTGTATTTCTTTCCATTTCTGCAAATTTTCGTGAATAGCGTACATGTCTGTATTTGTGCTGAAGTAGCAGGGTTACTTTATCGTTCCCATGGTCTGAAGCTAGTTTGGGGCTTGAAAATCAATCTCGCTAGGTACGCTTCCTGCTATGTCCTTCTTATTGGTTCGCCAATAAGAAAGCGCTTCATTACAAATTGGCGCCCAACGTGGGGCTGCTCTAAGGGTCCCTACAGCGATGTAGGACTCTGGAGGAGTCCCTCCATAATTTCAAAAAATTCGAAAAATTTTTTTTTTAAAATTTTTCTTCAAAATTAACTTTCTTTTCCACCAAAACAATAGTAAAGACTCTGGCGGCGTAGAAGCAATTCCCTGCTTCACACGCGCAGGAGCAAAGGAAGTCTGAGATTCCTCAGACTGTACTTTGATGGGGAGTTGCGTCCCTACGCCTCCAGCTAATATTCTCCTTTTTTGTCTTTTTTTTTAAAACGCATGGGTGAGAATAATTTTTCGGAATTATTCTCAATGGGCATTACAACCCCACGGACCCTAGTTACGGGGTGGGTTTCTGGAGACGTCTCAAAGGCCGAAGGTGTCTCAGGTGCCAGACCTAGAACGACGTGGTTTGGTGTATACGCCAAACCTCGTCCGAGTCTGGTCACCTGGTCAGGCTTCGGGTTTGCGGGGTCCTCAGAGCCCAACCTGCGCTACTATTGCCTAACGTTAGCGACCCCTCCCGGCAATACTAGCTTCCCTGTGGTTGAGGTGTGCTGGTTCTCATCGGGTGATACCGAGGAAGTTCTTCCAAGACAGCATTGGCCCGCTGTCGAGGGAAGATTTCGCTCGGCTGTCATGCTGATGTGTAACTGGTCCACCTCTGCCACAGCACCTTACCGTATGTGTGGGTGGCGTGGATCGCAGCTGCCGAGTGTTGTTGATAGAATGGTGGTGCAGGGGATTTTATCTTCTGACCATCCCATCAGCACTCGTCAGCTGGGTGAGGCACTACCAGCACATACCCCACCTTATTCCTGTCTCACCCTCCCTTCTCCCATCCTTATTCATCCCGTCTTGTTCCCTATCCTTTTCCACTTCCCATCCTTTTAACGTAGAACACTTTCAATTTTCATTGGTCCCAAAGTAAAAACATTAAAAAACCACAAAGCAAAATGAGAAAGATCGGCGGTCACCACCTTCAACCCCGGGTGTGATGAACTCCCCCCGTGATTGGTCCGTCCGTCCGTCGTCGATAAATAAATAAATTGATAAATAAATATTTATTAAGAAAGATAATTAAATAAATATTTATTAAAAAAATAAATAAATAAATAAATAATAAATAAATAAATTGGTAAATGTTTATATATTTATACAAAAAATAAATAAATAAATAAATATTTAATTGCGAACTATAAATAAAACTGCTGGTATTACCAAATACTAATCCGCTCTTTCTCCAACAATTTGTAGGTCCATCAAAATAAACAACATACAAATCAATAAAAGGAAAGTAATTAACATACAAATCAATAAAAGGAACATAATTAACATATAAATCAATAAAAAAAAAAAGGAAAATCAAGAATATAAAAATCAATACAAGGAAAATAAGAAGGATTTACAAACGAAAAAAAAAACACATAACAACATTGAAGACACCAGCTAATTTTAAGTATTTTAAGAAATCAAATTTAGTTGAAAATTAATTTAATTTAAAAGAAAACAACGAAAAATTTGCCTACCCGAATTTGAAGGTTTTAATTTACTAATTTTGAACTCCGTGAGAGATTTGGCTTCAAGTTCGGGGAGAGGATTTTTTTTTGGATTCAATTCAGTATTTCATTGGCAGGGTAGCATTAAGTTTTGTTGTTACATTTAAAATTTCTTAGTCTTGTCAAACCGGTAGGCTTGCCGCACTTTTTATTCGTTCGCTCAAAATTTTTTTCGTATTTTGCGACTTTCGCGGCACGGGAACCTCCAGATCTGCCCGGAATTGGGTCTGGAAAGTTCATATAATTGTCATCTTCTGCCATATTTTAGTATACTTGTTTTCTCTCACAGTACAATTTTTACCTTGTTTAGTCAAATCAGATACAAAACACAGTAGTATTTTCGTAATTGCCATCTTCTGCCATATTTGTAGTCTACTTATTTTCTCTCGAATCTCACCGTTTATTTTTATTGTTCTGTTCATATATCAGCATCTTGGAAAACAATTGTAAATAGTAGTGAAATAATATCAAGACAATAATAAATCTTATTTAATATAATTGACGAATTGGTCAGACATTGCGTAGCTGTTTGAGGTTTGAATCGCTAAATTTCCATATAATTTTTTTTAAATTCTGCTTTAAAATATATTCATAGTACTCAAATATTGGAATAAAATAATCTTTTCTGTTGATAATTGAATTGTTTATTTGGATTCAACGTTCACATCGATAGTGTAATAATTTTCGTTTCGCTCTCCATATACGTGCATTTATTGATCTGGTCCTGTGCGGCGGTTTGAGTATTCATAATGTCTGCCACTGATAAGATTGACGTTCTGGATAGGTCCAGCTCTTGTGCTGTTTGTCAACACGAAATAGTGCCGGCCGACGTAAAACTTCTCACTCGGTGTAACCATCTCTTTCATGACATCTGCCTCAACGACTGGTTGTTGCAGAATCACACCTGCCCAATTTGTCGAGCCGCTTGTGAGCGTGCAGAATTACAGAGGTTGCCTCGAGGGATAGATAAAAATAATTATACAATAGTGCCACCCCCACCGCGACCTGTGACTCGATCTGTTACCGCAGGTTGGCAACGTCGTTCCAGTACCGGAAATCAGCCCTCGTCCACGCCTTTGGCAAACCGTCTTCCACCATCTCGACTCGCCGATGAAGTGCGAGTGAATATAGCTCAACGATCTCCCATATATGGTGCCGCTGCAGCGGAAGATCAAGGTTTTCAGGAAGCAGTAAATGCTCACATCGATCAGGAAATTTCGAGAATTAATCACTCAATGATGCAATCACGTGCTCCAGCACCTGAAGTGTTACTACCCCTAGCGCATAATGTAATCTCGCCCACCCCCCCGAGACATCAATCGGTTCATTCAAATTATACGCCAGTAAATGCGTTTGTGCAAAATAATGTACCAGTACCACCAATGTTTGCTGAACCTCATCCTGCTCTTGCTCCAGCTAGAATACGAACACATCTCGATCAGCACTCTACCACAGTTAGAAATTGGAACGTAACGTTCTCAGGCAGACCCGATGGTCTGGATGTTGAAGCGTTCATCTTCAGAATAGAGCGGCTGACAGAGATGTGTTTAAATAACGATTTTACTATTATCACCCGCTGTCTGTACCTGTTGTTCACAGATCGTGCCGCTGATTGGTTCTGGAGATATTTTCGCCAGAACCGACAGCTTATTTGGACTGACTTATGTCATGCTCTTCGAATAGAATTTCAAGACAGGCAGACGGACGAAGAGGTAAAGGAGCGGATGAGGGCCAGGAAACAGCGGCCCACCGAATTGTTTGATGAATTCTTACAATCAATTTATCGACTAGGCGATAAACTACGAGTACCGATGCCGGATGTGGAGTTGTTCTCCTTGATTCGCAACAACTTACGATTGGAAATTAGAAGGGAGCTACTTTATGTCACCATCTATGGACTGGAACATCTGCGCCAGCTCTGCCGTGACCGCGAAAAATTATGGGCCGAGTCAATAACCAGACCGCGCGATTATAACATTAGACCATCGAGACCGGTGTCTGAGGTGGATTTAGATCGTGAATTTTCACAAATACAAATTAACGAATTGCCAACTGAATCGTTACCAATTACATCCAACGAACTTGCGGCAATACAGCCTGCCCCTAATATGAGACGAATAACCAGTTCAACTATTTGTTGGAACTGCAAACGACCTGGTCATCGGTGGCACGATTGTCGTGAATCACAGCGATTGTTTTGTTGGGGATGTGGGAAGGACGATGTGTTGTGTCCTAATTGTGAAAATTGTCAGGGAAACCGAAGGGGGGGCCAGAATCCCAACACCTTTTCTCGCTCCCAAGACCTGTCTTAGATTCATCTAAGACCAAATTTAATTTGTCTCCTGATCCTTCAAATATTTCATCAACTAGTCCCAATAACCTATTAGTACACAACACACTGTTGAACCGAGCTTCAACATCCAATTTGATAGAACACTCTTGGAATGCTCTACCTGTAAGTATTTCAAACAGAGACGAAACAGATAATAATTCCATTATCGTCACCCCTGAAACACCGATTACAAATGCGACTTTTAATGATTTGGTACCCACTCATGATACTGATATGAAATTATTGAAACGAACATCCGTTCATACTGAACCACCTCCATTATGGACCAAAATCAAATCGTTCCAACAACGATTGAACGAATACCTGAAGGTGCGCTCAAACATATTTGTCGATTCGTTATCATCTTTGAAAATTCCATCGCGCTCTGCGCTCCGTTCTCGTATTTATTGGCAACAACGTCATTTGTTTAAAACTAAAACCATTTCCTCTATTGTGAAATTGGACAACGATGTGAGATCTTATGCCACAGTGTCAATATTGGGTAAACAACATACTGGACTGTTGGATAGTGGAGCGTCCTTGACTGTAATTGGTGGTGATTTTGCTAAAGAAATTGTACAGACTCCAGACCTTCTAACTTATTCGTCTGCCGTAGTTCGTACTGCCGATGGCCAAAGACAGAAGATCTTGGGGTTTGTAAAAACAAAGGTTTCATTTATGAACCAAGTCAGAACCCTGGACGTCTTCATTATCCCGTCTTTGACTCAAAATCTATATCTAGGTATAGATTTCTTTAACGCTTTTGGTTTGTTTAACCCGATATTTAACCTACCTACATTTTTGACTACGGAGTCAGGAATTTCAGAATTGTCTATGGACAATCAAACACGTCTACAAAACACTATTCAGCTTCTACCATCATTTTCAAAAATGGGTCTGGGTCGAACACATTTGTTGGAACACGTTATTGATGTGGGGACTGCAGCTCCCATCAAGCAACGACACTATCCAATATCGCCCGCCATTGAGAAACTGATGGGAGAAGAACTGGATAGGATGTTGTCTCTGGGTATTATAGAGGTTTCAAACAGCCCATGGTCAAGTCCGGTGGTCTTAATTCGCAAACCTGGGAAGAATCGTCTTTGTTTGGATAGTAGAAAGGTCAATACAGTTACTAAGAAGGATGCTTACCCCCTTCCACAGATAGATGGGATCTTGAGTCGTCTGCCACAAAGTAATTTCATTTCCAGTTTGGATCTGAAAGACGCTTTCTGGCAGATACCGTTAGAAAAACACTCCCGAGAGAAAACTGCTTTTACGGTCCCAGGGCGGCCATTGTATCAGTTCGTAAGAATGCCTTTCGGACTGTGCAATGCGCCGCAAACAATGACCAAATTGATGGACCAAGTAATTCCTCCACATCTCAAGTCGTGCGTCTTCGTATACTTGGATGATCTTCTAATAGTTACAGATACCTTTGAGGCCCAACTGAAACTGTTAGAAGATATCTCCCAGTGTCTTAGACGTGCGAACTTGACGATAAACGTGGAAAAAAGTAAGTTTCTCTTAGCGGAGGTAAAATATTTGGGATATGTGGTGGGAGGTGGTACGTTAAAAATTGATCCTGATAAAACTCAGGCTATATCAGAATTTCCTACACCTCGAACACCCAAACAGATTCGACGCTTCTTGGGTATGGCGGGTTATTATCGCCGTTTTATATCTGATTTCTCTGCTATGTCCTCTCCAATATCAGATTTGTTGAAGAAAAATTCTAATAAATTCGTATGGACTCCAGAAGCTGAAAGAGCATTTACAAATCTCAAAAATGCTCTCATATCAGCACCAGTCCTCATAAACCCCGACTATACTAAACCTTTTACTCTCCAGTGCGACGCTAGTAATGACGGTATAGGCTGTGTATTACTGCAGTGTGACATGGACGGTATGGAACATCCCATAGCGTACATGTCCAAGAAACTAAATTCTGCGCAACGCAATTACTCAACTAGTGAGAAAGAGTGTCTAGCCGCCGTACTGGGAGTAAAGAAATTTAGAGCGTATGTCGAGGGTCAGGCCTTTAAGATCATAACTGACCATGCTTCATTAAAATGGTTAATGCAACAAAAAGACCTTTCTGGTCGATTGGCTCGTTGGAGCTTGAAATTGCAGGGTTACGTCTTTGATATTGAGTACCGAAAAGGAAAATTAAATACTGTTCCTGACACTCTATCAAGACGTGACTCTGTCGACATCATTTCTGAACTATGTCCAGTGCCTGAATTAGATCTTAATTCCCCTTTCTTCAACACTTCTCGATATTTGGAGTTGGTAAATCTGGTTACCGAAGCAGACGGTACATTGCCTGATCTGAAAGTAATTTCTGGTCGGGTTTATAAACGATTGGCTTGTTTGGATCTTGACATTCCTTCAGAGGGTGAGGTCTGGAAATTGTGGTTACCTGAGGAATACACTGACGAGTGTATTGCAAGGGCCCACAATCCTCCTACCTCATCTCATGGAGGTCTAGCAAAAACCTTGTTTAATATTCGTAAATTTTACTATTGGCCTCGCATGTATACCCAGGTTAAATCCTACATAGGAAATTGTAAGACCTGCAAAGAAATCAAAGCGACTAATGTTCCACTTCGTGCTCCCATGGTGTCCCAGATGAAAACAGAACGAATTGGACAGCGATTATATATCGATATTCTTGGCCCTTATCCTCGTTCAAAGGCCGGGAATATCGCTATTCTGGTAGTATTAGATCATGTTACGAAATATCCCTTTTTGTTTCCTTTACGGAAACTAACTGCTGAACCAATTTGTCATCTATTGGCTACCAATGTCTTTCACGTATTTGGTTGTCCCGAAGTTATTGTGTCCGATAATGGGACGCAGTTTAAGTCTAAACTATTTGAAGATTTCTTGGCGAAGCACGGAGTGAAACATACATTACTAGCGTTGTATTCACCTCAAGCTAACGCTTCTGAACGGGTAAATAGAAGTGTTTTATCTGGTATTAGAGCCTATTTAAAGGAGGAGCATTCTAAATGGGATCTGCACTTGAGCGAGATCGCTTGTGCACTACGTTGTTCCCTGCATCAAACACTTCAATGTTCCCCGTATTACGCAATGTTTGGAATACCTATGGTGACTCATGGTTCGTCATATGAACTGCTGAGACGACTGAATAGTCTTCTTGAGCCAGGTGAAACGATTCTGCGACCGGATTATCTTAATAAGATTCGAATTCGAATTCTTGATTTAACTGCCGAAGCATTTGTCAAAAGTGCTGAAAGATACAATTTACGAGCTCGGTTAACTTTGTTTAAACCAGGTGATACGGTGTTCCGAAGGAACTTTATTTTGAGTGACGCCGGTAAGAAATTATCGGCTAAACTTGCACAGAAGTTTATTGAAGCCAGAGTAATAAGGTTGGTAGGTAGCGCTGCTTACGAACTGGAGGACCTGGCTTCTAAACGTAGAGGTGTTTACCATTCCAAGGACATTCGTGCCTGATATCGGTGATAACTTCTTTTGTCACTATGTTAGTAACTTTCGCTTGTGTTTTACCGCCATTGTAAGTCAAGAGTATCGACGATCATATGAGGGTAGTTTCGTCTTGAATTCACAGTTCAGTAAGCGTGTATCAGCTGTGGTGTTCGGGTCTTGTTTCAACATTTTTTTTTCTGTTTTGACTATTTATGAGTGCAAATTCCGTGATTGAACGTATTAGAATGTGGTTCAGTTGGTTACCTTGAATCTATATGAACAACCTTCCGAGTCACTTGGACGGAAGCGTACAACAGTGTGGCCCGGCTAGCGAGTCGGAGACGCATGAGACTCGTGTTAGTTCAGGTGTGGGTTGCGAGCCTGCATAACGTAAAAAAAAAAAAAAAAAAAAAAACGAAATTGTGTCGGATGTTTCATTAAAGAAGTCGGTCCCACGGTGTTTTTTCCTTTCGATCTGTAGCAGATTGAATCAATTTTTATTGTGACTTTAGAGTCTCGGGAACCCCCAGATCTGCCCGAAATTGGGTCTGGAAGATTTTAGTTATCCACCGCTTGCAATAGAGTAGAATACTGATTTTATCGATACCCCTCCCAAAAGTTTTTTTTTGTATATTCTTAGATATTTTGTTACTTTGTTTCTGCTAAGACTAAGTTTGTAATACTGATCGCATTGATTGCTAATCTGTGGTACGTCGAGGTGCTTCACCAAGCTAATATGTATATACAAGGTCTATTGGCGACCAGCCTATGCCTTTTTCAACTTCTTTTTGGTCGTAGGTGTTCGTCCAAAAAGCACTTGTTCTGTAATGGATAGTCTGGCATAATGTCAGAACGCAGTGTATTACAGTCGCAGTTTCCTTAGTTGTTGTTCCTTATATTAATCTGTACCACTTGTAATAGATTCTCATCCCTTCGTCATCAATAGTCATATTTCATGTAGTTTCCTTAACCCATAGTTTCCTTATATTTCTTAAAATCTGACTAAATCTGCAATAGGTGGACGGACGTATAGGAGAGGGAAAATGGCACTAATTACCCTGATTTATTTATTCATTAATATAATATAATATTGGTTAATTTGAATTAATTGATAATTTTCTTTAATCATCATCCGTATAACCGCTAAACTTTAATCAGAATTTAATCTTACCACACACTAAAATTAACGCGCGCTATATTTCCATTCGACTGTTCTCGCCATACTACTTGGGTTTGAATTTTTTTCTAAAACACAAACCGTAATGAAACAACGAAATTTTCAAAACCTCATAACGGCTACGTGTATTTTGTTTCCAATCGTCAACATACAACGAATTACTATTTTTGCTTTGTTAAACATTTGATTTATCTTTGTATGAGTGTTTTGCTTTAAACAATCCTTCCGTTATTAAACTGAACTTCACTGTGCTGATATAGTAGAGTGTAGTTTAATAAATGTCCAAACATCATAACATTGATCGCATCTGCATTTAATTCATTTTGGATTCAATTATAAATATTATGGATGTGTCAGAAATATTCTGTATCCCAACCTTATTCTCGTACAATATTATCAAATAGTAAACGGTTTTGTGAACTATAATAAGTTCCCAATAATTTGAAAATCTGATGTAAATTAATTATCTCCCATCTAAATACTTTATTCGAGTTACTGCGAGATTAAAAATTTGACTATATAATGAGCACGGTAACTTATTCTCTCTCTTAGTCCAATTAACATTTCGTATAGTGCACGTCAAAATCTGCTACCTTTTCATTTTTGTGTTTGACGTCGCTTAAAAACCAAAGAAATTAGTTTAATTTCAGTTTTGGCTATTGTGATTTAGCCGGATATTATACATTAATTTTTGACAGATTGAAATCGGTGGTGTAGAGAATTGTGTTATTTTGTGGACGTGGAACTCTTTTTATATTCTTTGTTGGATAATAACGGCCGGAAAAAGGGATTCATCCAGTGGAATTGGGTTATGGATAGTTATATCCGATAATTGAAAAGCGTGAATTGCAGGGAAAAGAAGGAAATTTTGACGAGATCGATCACAATTACCACAAAAGAAATTTCGGAGTATCAGGTATGATTCAATAGATTATTAATATGACTAGTGTGGTAGAATTACAATTTCAGTAACGGGATAGCTAAATTTTAGTGATAACCCCTAAGGTCAATCAATAAGTAATACGATAAAATCCATGTGATTGCACCATTTCGAACGGATGATTAGAAAATTAGTCCTACACCAGTCTCGCTAGTTTTTCTTTTGTGTGTCCGTAATACAGGGCGTGGTCAAGGTCACGGACAACTGGAAAACCAAAAAGAATTTTATTTGTGTATTGTTTTAATTTATTATATGAGAGGAAAACCGTGCATGTGATGTCAATTCCTACGAAACCGCAACCAAACAAAATAGGTTGGCTATGATAATGATGATGAGAAGGTCACCTAACTAGTAGTGACAACGTCCGCGGTGTTTAGTGAAAATTAATTTATTAACTTATTGGAACAATTTACGTACCGCCATTAGTATTTAGTTTGATTATTAGTAGGATCATGATGGATGCTCATATCCAGTAGTAAAAAGTCAATCTGTGTTTTGTGATGAATATTTCATTAATTAGGAACAGTTTACTTTTGATTATAAAGTGTTTACTGAACTCAAGCAAAATCTACCAGTTTGATTAGTATTATTTTAATAAGCCTTGCACATAACTAGTATTAATAACATAAGAACATAAGTTGTGTTTTGTGAAGTTTAATTTAAACATAAATAGAACAATTTCTGTACCGTTACTAGTAATTATTTGGAGTATTATTATTTTAATTTAGAAATGCACTTAACCAGTAGTGATTATGTAAATCTGTGTTTTGTGAAGAATATTTACTTAATTTAGAACAATTTCTTTGATTATAATGTGCTTATGGAACAAACAAAAACAAAAATACCTAGTTTGATTATTCATGATAATTTTATATACCAATAATTGTATTTCCTCTGGATTAAAATGGGGCTTGCATCAAACCAAAATTAATGAAGCGCCACATCTGTGATATTTATTTCAACTTGTGCAACCTAGTATTGATATACCGTTGTTACGTCATCAGTCTCCACTTTTGCAACGCAGTTCTGTGCAATATTTTGGGGTCATCATTGTCAACTGTTTGCAACGAATTTTTTTTTTTGATATATACAGATTTTTGCGTGGTTCAAAATTTTTCAACGGGCATTTTTTTTTACCAAGTTGTTGCCTGGTATTTTCTACGCATGCAACTATAACTAATATATTTCAATGCAACCTTTAATGGTGATTTTTACCACTACTGTGCTTCAAATAATATGCAACGTAACAATTAATTGTGATTTTTACCACCTCTGTGCTTCAAATATTGTTCAACGCAACATTTAATAGAAATTTGTGCTGTAACCAACGTATTTCAACCATACTGTAATGCAACTTTGAAGTCCACCTTTTGCTAACATTACCTGATCTCAAAGGTTAGACTTTGGTTATATTTTCATATTTTTCAACGCCACTTTGACGTCCGAATCTTGCTATTGCTACTGTGGTTTAAATGTTTAACGCTGATGACTGCAGGCTTATATAACGTTCCTACTTATCATTTTTGAGTCAACAAAATTTTACATCAATTACATCATTTTTGATTCAACAAAATTTTACAAATTTATATACCGTTTCTACGTATCATTGGTGATTCAACAAAATTTTTACAAATTTATATACCGTTTCTACGTATCATTGGTGATTCAACAAAATTTTTACAAATTTATATACCGTTTATACGTATCATTTTTGATTCAACAAGGTTTTACATCAATTACATCCTTTTTGGATTCAACAAAAGTATACGACAACCACAACATTTTTGATTCAACAAAGTTTTACAAATTTATATAACGTTTCTACGTATCATTTTTGATTCAACCATATTTTGCATCAATTATATCATTATTCGATTCAACCATATTTTACAACAATTACATCGTTTTGGATTCAGCCATATTTTACAACAATTGCATCTTTTTTGATTCAACAATATTTTTCATCAATTATATCACTATTTGATTCAACCATATTTTTCAACAATTACCTCGTTTTTGATCCAACCATCTTTTACAACAATTACATCATTATTGATTCAACCATAATTTTACCTCCATTACACCATTTTTGATTCAGCAATATTTTACATCCATTGTATCATTTTTGATCCAACAATATTTTACCTCAATCACATCATTTTTTTTTGATTCAACAAAATTTTGCATCAATTACAATACTTTCTTTTGATTCAACAAAATTTATATAACGTTTCTTCTTATCATCTTGATTCAACAAAGTCAACAATAGTTTTCATCAATTACAATATTTTTTTTGATTCAACAAAATCATACCAGTTTTTTTATAACGTTTCTACTTACCGTTTTGATTCAACAAAGTATTCAACGATTGCTAGTTTATTGAACGTTTCTACCTAACAGTTTGATACAGCGTTCGTACGTGCAAAGTCATTCACCATTTGTTTTTTATACCAAGTAATTTTGGGGTATTTCAAACATGAACAACGTGCTGATGGAGGGCTGATGGAATTCGAATAGGAGGACGGGGTTTAATCATGGGGTGAGTAAATTTATTTCATTATTACGGCCATAATGATAAAGGGGTGTGAGTGTGTGTGTGTGTATGTGTGAGCGTGTGTGTGTGTGTGTGTGCGTGTGGGAGTATGTGTGTGTGGGCATATGTGAGTGAACATAGGGGTTGGACGTGTTGATCGTGGGTCTTTCGCCAATGGGGTCGCCAGAGTCTTCGTTTTTCCACTTGTATTTCTTTCCATTTCTGCAAATTTTCGTGAATAGCGTACATGTCTGTATTTGTGCTGAAGTAGCAGGGTTACTTTATCGTTCCCATGGTCTGAAGCTAGTTTGGGGCTTGAAAATCAATCTCGCTAGGTACGCTTCCTGCTATGTCCTTCTTATTGGTTCGCCAATAAGAAAGCGCTTCATTACAATCTCTTGTCTTCCGATGTTCGGAAGCTATGTCAATCACCCAGCATCTTTAATCCCAGCCTGCCGGTTATAACTAATGTTAAATGTAAACCCGATTTTATAAAATGCTCATCACGTTTTAGTGGGTTGAAATCATCTGACGTAAAATCGTTTATAGATTCAATTAATATTTATAAAGAATGTGCAGGTATTTCTGAAGAAGATGCGCTTTTTTTTTTACATAATTTATTTATTACAATTTGACTATTACACTTCTAATTAGCTCCAGTGTATAAACTTTGAAGTAGCGTTCTATACTGTCACACAGCAGACAAATAAAGTTATAAAAATATACAATATTGGTTTGTTTTTTTTTGGTTTTTTTTTATTTTAATTTTTTTTTTTTTTAAGGGATTGCCGTTATTATTTACAGATACTGCTGCGATTTGGTGGCAGGGAATTAAAAGTACGGTAAAATCATCGTGATAAAACAGCATTCATCACCCCATTCAGACTGTATCGTTTTAAAAGAATGCCTTTCGGTCTTAAAAACTCGCCTGCTACATTTCAATTACTTGACAGACTTAAAGCCGGTTTACCAGATATAATAATTTTTGCGTATCTAGACGATATTATTGTAATATCAAAATCCTTCGCTGATCATATGAAAGATCTGCAAATGGTTTTTGATCGATTAAATGAATTTAAATTAATAGCAAATCGAGATAAATGCATGTTCTTTCGTGATAAAATCAAATATCTAGGACACATAATTAGTGACAAGGGGATTGAAACAAACCCTGACAAAATAAATGCTTTATCTCAAATGTCAGAACCACGAAATGTTAGACACCTAAAAATATTTTTGTAAACCTGTTCTTGGTACAGGAAATTTGTACCTAAGTTTTCCAACACTTCCCGTCCACTCAGTGAACTCACACGGAAAGCTACAACATGGGATTGGAACGAAGAACACAAAAATGCCTTTCAGAAATTAAAATTGTTATTGACCTGTTTAGTTTTAAGAATCATGTTGAAAACATATAATAATTATATTGAAATTGGCAACATTGAATTGCCTTGTTTATTTGTTTTGTTTTCCTTTTTCAAAAATATAAATGAGAAACTCAAATTTAAATATTTTATTCAAATTGGCAACATTGAATTTCTGTTTTATTCTTTTGTTTCGTTTTTTTTGTAAGAAGTTTTTTTTTTCTTTTGAAATATCACTTCGTAAAATTAAATTAAAGGACTAACAGCAAAAATTCATTAGTTCTCTTCAACTTCGCATAGTTTGATTTAAATGAAAACAAAAAGTTATTATTAATGTGTTATTGTGCATTTATGTCATCAATAAATCAATAAAATAAATTAAAATTAAAGAATTAATACAGTCCACATGTTTTTAAATTAAAAGTATTAACATTTTGGTCAATCGAGCCAGATTAATTACGCATCGTTGAATAGAAAGTGGTCATAATCCATTTCTCATCGAAATCAAAATCTTCATCGAATAATCATCGCAGCAAATAAATTATTGTTAAATTTGATACAATTTATATGTATATATGTGAATGGAGAAAAATATTATATATTAAAAAGTCATCGTGTACATGAAGAAAAAACAACAACAGCAAGATCAAGAAGTCATCGTAAAAAAAACGCCATATTGGAAATAAAAAATACGTAGTTACAAAATAATTATATATTATATATAATTCAAAACACGCAGTTTCAAAGTAATTATAAATTTTAATACTAATAATAATTGATTTTTGTTTTAACTTTTAGTTTTATAAATATTAATGAATTCATAAAAATATATTAAATAAATAAAATATATTTCTTTAAAAAAATAAATTACGCAGCATCAAATACAGTTAAAGCCAAAAATTCTAATACAGATTCATGTAGTTATTGTTATGTTCAAATAGAGTTTTTTTGTAAAGTGATTCATAAGAATTGGTGATCAAATTTTTCAATTATTTATTAACTTAAGTAAATTTAAATATTAATATAAAATGACGGGTGATGAACATTCAGCAGATGAGGTTGAAGGTAATATTCAACATTTTAAAAATGTTAGAGCTGGCATTAAATCCCGAATTACATATTTTAAAAATAAAATGTCGAAAAAAGAGTATACAAATGTGGGTGAATTAGAATCTGCATTAAGTAGATTAAAAACAGCGTATACCAAATATGATAACGTTCAAACGAAACTAGAATCTTTGGATGTAAATTTAATGGCAGATCGTAACATATTTGAAGACGATTTTGGATTAGTAGAATCCAGTATCATCAATAAAATACGGGAATTGAATTTAAATGCAAAATTAGTTCCGTTGGATGAACCAGAAGCATTGAGTTCAAATATCATTACTACCAAAGCCTCTCTAAAATTGCCGGAAATTCAACGTCCTAGATTTGACGGAAACGAATTGGGATGGCTGGATTTTCGCGAAATTTTTACTGATTTAATTCAGGACAATGAGTCGTTAAGTAATATTGCCAAATTTCACTATCTCGTTTCATGTGTGCGTGATGGTAAAGCATACAAAATGATCCAATCACTTCCTTTAGCCAACGAAAATTATCCAATTGCATGGACAAATCTAACGGATCATTACAACAATACAACTATTATTCAAAAAATTCATATAAAATCTCTCTATGAAATAAAGAAACCTATAGAAAATTCCTCGAGCTCCCTTCAAGCATTCATCGAAGTATCGAAACGACATTATAATGCACTCAAATCTCTAAAGGTAGCCGTTCAACATTGGGATCTTTTTCTTATACATCACTTGAGCGATCGTTTAGATGATTCTTCGCGCATAGAAGTGGTAAAGAAATCTCCAGTTGATAAAGTGCTTACCTTTACCGAATTCATCGATATATTAAAATTGCGATGTAGAGTCTTAGAGGCCACTCGGGGTTCGGTCAATGAGCGATCAAATGATCAGTAAGAGCCATGGTTGTTCAACATTGTAAATGTCTCTTCTGTTCAGGAAATCACACATTAGATTCATGCAATAAATTTAAAGATCATAAGGTTTCGCCGCAAGATCGATATTTCTTTGTAAAAAAACATAATTTGTGTTCAAATTGCTTGAATTTTGGTCATCGAACTTTAAGTTGTCAGCAAGCTACCTGTGCAATATGTTCTCTTAAACATCATATTCTATTACACTTCGAAAGATCACGTTTTCAATATATTAATTCAAATAAACCATCGCTAGGATCTACAGTTAAACCTAATACGTCAAATCATAATTCATCAGATCATCGTTCAGATCAAACACGAGCAATCGAAAGTCTGCCATCGACATCAAATAACACCACGATAGCGTTATCAAAAATAAATTCAAATCAAAACCTTAATTGTTCTTCGCTTAATAATGAGCAAATTGTAAAAACATCTCAAATTATGTTGGCAACAGCTGTGGTATGGATTCGTAATTCCATTGGCGACCGAGTAAAATGTCGTGCCATGTTAGACAGTGGTGCTCAATCTAATTTTATCACTTCAAAAACCGTGCAATGGTTAAATCTCAAACCAATTGCAACCAATGTCGAAGTGTATGGCATCAATGGAAATACTTCAACGTTAACCAAAAAGGTACATCTCTTCGTAGAATCTAGAATATCGGATTTCCATATTTCTATAGAATGTCTCATGAAACAAAATATTATTGGCATGCTCCCATCTAATAGAGTCAATATTGATTCATCTTCAATTCCACAAAACATCGAATTAGCCGATCCTCGATTCTTTGAACCTGACTCCATTGATTTGCTTTTAGGAGCAGAAGTATTCGCAAAGGTTATCTTAAACCAAACAACAAGCCCTTCAAGAGACATTTCATTTTTAAAAACTCGCTTCGGCTATGTCGTAATGGGTAAAATTAATGATAATCCTAATGTAGTGCAGTCTTCATTAAATGTCATGTCTATTAATTTGATATGTTCTCTCGAATCACTAGATCAACAAATGCAAAGGTTTTGGGAAATTGAAACTATCGATAACCCAAAGAAATTATCTCTTGAGGAAAAACAATGTGAGATCCATTACGCTAAAAACGTTCGTCGTACTGAATCTGGGAGATATGAGGTTGCTCTTCCAGTAAAGGATAATATTTCTCAACTAGGTGACTCGTCGTCCGTTGCATTACAACAATATACGCATATGTACAAAAGGCTACAATCAAACTGTACTCTTCGCGATAAATATGAAGAATTTATGTCTGATTATATCACTCTTCATCACATGGAAGAAGTTACTAATCCTAATGATTCAGACTGTGTGTTTGGTAAAACGTATTACCTACCACATCATGCTGTCTTGAAACAAAGTAGTAGTACCACAAAATTAAGAGTGGTTTTTAATGCGTCGGCAAAATCATCGTCAAGTATATCTCTAAATGATTGTTTAATGGTAGGGCCAACAATCTAACAGGATCTTTGTTCCACCATAATGAGATTTAGAAAGCATCAAATTGCCGTTACAGGTGACATTACTAAAATGTACCGGCAAATTCTCATTCGTACTGATCATCAAGATCTACAACGCATTTGGTGGAATGATTCAATGGAGGGTCCACTAAAATGCTATAAACTCTCTACGGTAACATATGGAACAGCAAGCGCTCCATATCTTGCAATTCGTACTCTCTTCCAACTTGCGGATGATGAAGCGAAAGCATTTCCTATAGCATCAAAAATTCTAAAACGAGATTTTTACGTCGACGACATGTTAACTGGAGCTGACACCGAACAAAATGCAATCACTTTGAAAAATGACATAGTGAAATTGTTGGCTCGCGGCGGCTTTGAACTTCGAAAAATTCAATCGAATAATAAAAATGTTGAGTCTTCAGTTGAACAACCTAGATCGATTCAAATATTGGGAATGAATTGGGATTCTGAAATAGATCAATTTATATTTTCGTTCAAAAAATGTGTAACATCCACGGCGTGCACAAAAAGATCTGTACTTTCAGAAATTGCACAGCTTTTCGATCCCTTAGGCTTATGCGCACCTATTATTCTTACAGCAAAGATGTTTAT
This sequence comes from Diogma glabrata, assembly GCA_963693315.1. Lineage (NCBI taxonomy): Eukaryota > Metazoa > Arthropoda > Insecta > Diptera > Cylindrotomidae > Diogma > Diogma glabrata. The sequence continues at coordinate 119,402 of CAVNZG010000445.1, read as the reverse complement.
GCAACAACTTTGGCAATCAAAATTCGAGTGGGATGATGAACTCACTCCAGAATTGTCTACTTTTTGGAATGAATTCAAAAGAGAACTTGATTCTATTAATCAAATTCGTATTCCTAGATGCGTGATAATTTCATCTTCACAACTAATCGAACTGCACGGATTCGGAGATGCATCCGATAAAGCATATGGTGCTATTATTTATGTTAGATCCGTTGATTCTTCTAAAAATTGTCAAGTAAATATTCTTTGTGCTAAAACACGGTGGCTCCTCTTAAATGTCGATCAACTCCAGAATTAGAATTGTGTGCTTCATTACTATTAGCCCAATTGGCTAACAAAGTAATAACATGTATGGATATTCAGTTTTCGTCGATCTACTTCTGGACTGATTCTGAAATAGCATTATATCGTATCAGATCTGTTCCTTCGAGATTCGAAAAATTTGTAGCAAATCGAATTTCAAAAATTCAAGATTTGACCTCACCTAATCGTTGGTTTTATGTTCCAACTTCCATAAACCCATCTGATACTGCTTCTCGTGGTCAAATGCCTGTAGGGTTTTTATCAAATTATTCCTGGTGGAATGGACCAGAATTTTTAAGAGACTCAGTGCTAAACATTCCAAACCAACCACTAGAAAAATCGATACCGACAAATGAAACTAATCAATCAATACAATTCCAATCAGTAGGAGTAAATAAACCAAATAATGAAGAATGGTTCTTGCTTACAAAATATTCCAGTTATTCAATGACTCTCCGTGTCGTAGGATTTGTTCTTCGATTCATTCAAATAATAAAGGATAGAGTTTGTCTTCGCAAAACAGGTATTCTACCTTCGGTTCTGAAAAAAAACGATATTGTGCACATAATACTGCAACCACTGTCGGTCAAAGAGTTAGATAATTCCTTAAAAGTTATTGTAAAACACATTCAACATGGACAATATTCTATTGATATTAAAGCTCTTATGAAAGGCCATATTGTCTCCAAACAAGGTGATTTAAGATCACTAAATCCGTTTATTGATGAAAGTGGAATTTTGCGTGTTGGTGGAAGACTACAGAATGCTAATATTAATTATGATTATAAACATCAAAGGTTACTTCCTTCTAATCATTCGTTTACAATATTACTAGCAAATCATGAACATAATCGACTTCTTCACGCTGGGGCACAATCATTATTATATAATTTAAGGCAACGGTTTTGGATTATTGGAGGTAGAAGTTTGTGCCGAAAAATAGTTCTCAATTGCGTTCGATGTGTTCGAACCCGTCCTCGTACTCTAGAGCAACTTATGGGACAGTTGCCAAAACATCGTGTTAATCCTTCTAGACCATTTGAACATGTCGGTGTTGACTTTTGTGGTCCCTTTATGACCAAAACAAACAATAGATCACGAACATTAATTAAAACATACGTCGCGTTATTTATTTGTCTGTCGTCAAAAGCAATTCACATGGAAATTGTTAGCAATTTAAGTACTGAGGCATTTTTATCATCACTTCGACGGTTTGTGTGCCGACGAGGACTTTGTACGAACATGTACTCAGATAATGCTACAAACTTCGTCGGAGCAAAAACCGAACTTCAGGACCTTCGTAATGCATTTTTATGTGAAATTCACAAACAGAAAGTACTGAGGTATTGCGTGGATCATGGTATTCAATGGCACACTATTACACCACGATCTCCCCATTTCGGGGGACTATGGGAGGCTGCCATTAAAAGCGCCAAGTCCCACATGAAGCGTGTAGTTGGTCAAACAACCAACACCATCGAAAATCTGCAAACACTGGTAATTGAAATCGAGGCGTGCTTGAATTCAAGACCTATTGGATACATGTCAGATGATCCAAATGATTTCGAATGTTTGACACCTGGTCACTTATTAATAGGGCAACCACTAACGTCGATTCCTGACCCGTCATTACAACACATAAAGGAAGGTAAACTGAGTGCTTATCAAAGAATTCAACGTCAATTTCAAATGTTTTGGAAGAGATGGTCACTGGAATATCTATCACAGTTGCAGAAGCGTGTGAAATGGAACATCCCTCATCCAAATGTAAAAATTGGAGATCTGGTAGTATTAAAGGAGGAGAACGTGCCTCCCATTAGGTGGCCTTTAGCTAGAGTTACTGAATTAGTGAAAGGTGAAGACGGACTGGTTCGCGTGGTAACGGTTAAGACGGCTAATTCGGTTTTCAAGCGAGCAATTACTCGATTATGTCCGCTTCCTATAACAAACATGTCAGTGTCTATAGTATCTGACAATATTGAATAACTGAAAGGTTTGATCATAAATTTGAATTGAATTGCTAATTTAATGAACAATTAATTTAAAATTAAATATTTTTTTGTTAATTAATGTCGAATTTAAACTGTAAAGATTATGTAAATAATCATTGATTTAAAATGAATTATTTTTTAATAACTGTTGATCTACCATTAAGAAGGTATATCAAGGCCGGGAATATGTTGAAAACATATAATAATTATATTGAAATTGGCAACATTGAATTGCCTTGTTTATTTGTTTTGTTTTCCTTTTTCAAAAATATAAATGAGAAACTCAAATTTAAATATTTTATTCAAATTGGCAACATTGAATTTCTGTTTTATTCTTTTGTTTCGTTTTTTTTGTAAGAAGTTTTTTTTTTCTTTTGAAATATCACTTCGTAAAATTAAATTAAAGGACTAACAGCAAAAATTCATTAGTTCTCTTCAACTTCGCATAGTTTGATTTAAATGAAAACAAAAAGTTATTATTAATGTGTTATTGTGCATTTATGTCATCAATAAATCAATAAAATAAATTAAAATTAAAGAATTAATACAGTCCACATGTTTTTAAATTAAAAGTATTAACAAATCATTTTAATTAATAGTTTTGTTTTTCATATTTAAATTTTGAATTGAAATATTTTTATTATTTTTTGTTTAACAAATAGCAAAAATATTAATATGGCAACACTTAATATTCTACTGTAGATCATATTGAGTTTCCGTCTTTCTCTTTTTATTTTTTTTATTATATTCTTCTTCCGCCTTCGTTATAAAAAAAATATTTGTTTTTTTATTAACGTTTGCACCTGCACAAGGGAAACATTATTTCTGTAACTAAAAATTTCAATAAAACAATTTTGCTTATAAAGTTTAAATCAACAATTTTTTCATTTAAATCAAAGAGACAAATCATCATTCAAAAAACCACTTCGGCTATATTACGACAGGCTAATCAGACCAAACCTTTCATACTTTGTACTGATGCCAGTAATTATGCAATTGGTACCGTTCTCTTGCAGGGTGAAGCGAAAGATGAAAGACCAATTGAATATGCAAGTCGTTTACTTACACCTGCCGAAAAAAAATATAATACTACAGAACTAGAAACTCTTGCTGTAGTTTGGTCGCTTAATAAGTTTCGTGGATATTTAGATGGAGCCGATGTTACAATTATTACAGACTGTAGAGCCCCATTATGTTAATGGTAGTAAGTTTAATGGCCATATTAATAATAATTATTACTAATCATAAGTTTCTCTTCACAATTACCCATCGAAATAATCGAGGGTGAAAGAACTCAGTTTAGTTTTTATTTAATACTTAGTTCGAAATAGAAATATTAATGCAATGAACAAACGGTTTTTGATTTTTTCAACAATTATGCAAACCATCGCATAAATTGTTGAAGAAATCATAAATGTAAATGAACGGTAGTTTTTTCACCTTTGAATTATTTTGTAGGGGAATTGTCTATTGTTTTTTAATTGAATTTTTAATTGGTTCATCGATTTTTCGATATTAAAGAAAAGTAATGGCTATTAAACTCCCTCCCAATAAAATAAAATAATTTGAATAATGTAGGATTGATTTTTAAAAAGTGGTGTTGTGAGAAACTCGGTAGAGTGATAGTCGTCAAAATAAAATAATAGTTCTTAATAATATTAGTTTTTATACACTTTTTTTATAATAGTTACAGTTGTTTTTCGAAATAAAATAAAAGTTAAATATTGTTATCGTTTGCTTCTTAATTAATAAAAGTGTGAATACCAAAACTTCCGAAACTTTAGAAGTTTTTTGTGGATACCAGAAGTAGGTAGGTACCACACAGACCATCAGGCCCTTAAATGGTTAATGTCACTACGTACGCTTTCTGGTCGTTTAGCACGATGGGTGTTGTTAATACAATCGTTAAATCTTAAAATTGATTATACCCCAGGGAAAGCAAATGTCATTGCTGATACGTTGTCTCGACCACCCTGTGATGATGTTGACTCCTGTGGAGTATGCTCTATACAAATCGATATTCCCTCAAAGAATCCAAAAAAAAATGCGAGCATACCAATTAGAAGATGCAGAATTTAAAAAAATTATAGACTGTTTTAAATAAATTGATCACCCGGCTCTCTTGATCTGGACAGATCGGGGTTTTTTGATGGATAGTGGTATCCTTTATCGTTTCGTTCCCAATTTAGATGCGGAGGAACCACAATTAGTAATCCCATAAGCATCTCGTCTTGAAATTCTTCATTCGTCTTATAATGAAGCAACCGCAAGTCATCATGGTGTAGAACGCACCTACCAAAAATCGCACAAAAATATTGCTGGCCTGCACAGTGGTCCAAAACCCAATAAAAACGCACAAAAATCAGAAAACTTTTGTTTAAATTTCAAGAAAAATCGTGTTGAATATTGTTTTTAGATATCCCCTCCAACTCCACACTAAAATCTATTTATTATAAAAATATTTTCAATGTTGGTTTCGGTAAAGTCGTTCAAATTCAGTCGTGGAGTAATATATTTTATCCACGATTACTAAAGAATATATACTAAGAATAAGAATATGTGTATTGCTTCCATTGCAATTATATACATTCTCTAACTTGTGTATAGAATGTGATGCAATCGTTACGTTCTACTACAGTTCTATAGTTTATTTGTTGGTATAGTATTATCAAAAGGTTAAAACGAGAAAAATATATATATAAAATATAAAATAATACATTTAAGTTTCGTTTTTCTATGCTAACTATGATTTACATATTTCAATATGGTGATGAAAACTTTAGCAGGCAAACTGGAAATTAATCGAAATATTTTGCAGTCGTGGATAAAATAGCATCTTGTATTCGCATAGGATGATGGCAATTCTTCACTCGGACGATTCTCTCCACTCGCTACGCTCGTCTCGGGAAATTCATCCTCGTGAAGAATTGCCATCATTCTCAACTCATACAAGAATCTACTATTCAATATTTAAATTTTTTGATTTTTATTAGTAAAGTTTGAGAAGGTGTATTTTTTTTCCTAGTTATTAAAATAAAACAATTTAAAGTGTATTATGGATAGTGATCAACAAGGCATGTAGACTACTATAATAAAAACATATTTTAGATTTATTTTGGATTTTTGAGATCAATTAAACTCAAGTAAGTAAAGAAGTAATTGGAATTTTTTCAATTCAAAGGTATGGTTTGAAGTTTCTCAGAAAAAAAACTTCAATTCACATTTTTCGTGTTTCGGATGGGATTCGAACCCACCCTCGTCAGTGCCCGGATCGAATCCGTGGACAGACACGCTATCGATTACGCCGTTGAAGCGATGACAATTTCAAAGTTGAAACTTCTTCATCACTTATTTATTTTTTACTTAAGTTGAATTTTTCCACTGTCATTAGACTCCATTTTAGATTTTTAAAAAAGGAAAAAAAATAAATTGTTGTGCATGGATTTATTTTTGTAAATTTTTGGGATTCCCAAATAGAGGTATAGAGAAAAACTAACTTAAAGACACGAACAGACTGACAATTTGTATCGTGTATATTATAATATCAATCTGGCTATTAAATAGTGACAAGTTTTTTTGCAAATATTTACTAATTTAAGTAATTATAAATTTTATAATGAGGGGTGTCCAATTTTAAATATTTTCAAAATTTGAATTTTAATAGATTTAATAATCTCATTAATTTTATATTATTCAGCATCTGTTTTTGACACTGGCATCAATAAAATTCATTTGTTGGATCTATGGAGAACAAGTGCTCCAGGATACAAGAAAATTGATGTCATATTTAATGAAATTAATCGTTAATATAAAATCAATATTGAAAGTCTACCAAAAGGTGTATTTGATGAAATTAAATTTCAATCAGACCAATTAAATACTTATTTCCATCGAGTTTGGCAGAAGAACCATCGATTATATAACCTTGTAATTAAACGTCATTCTGATTTTTTCATAACAATTTTTTTTTTGCCACAAAAATTAATTGACCACCTTCCACATTTAATTCCAAAAGAGTGACACGAGGACGACCATCTAAGAATTTTGATGAATTATCAGAATTATCAAAAACGTAAACGAACAGCCAATTTGCGTAAAAGCGCCGATACAGGGGAACTGGCTTATGCAACCCGATTAAATTTGATACAGAAAAACAAGGAAGCTGCCATCCTTCTAAAAGAAACCACCCAGACGTCACCAATGAGAGCCAAAAAAGTTCTAAAATCTTCGAAAATATCGCTTTCGTCTATATGACATGCAACTTCTTACACTGCAGACCAGGCACTAGCTTTAGTGGTTAATGCTAAATTAACTAAAAATCAATACATAAGAATTCAAAGCGGACCAACAGCACTTTATCATAATATATATCCATCATACCATGCAATTTTAGAAGCCAAAAAAAGATCCTACCCACATTTAGAGGCTATTAATAAAAACGAATTAATAGCTGAAGTTAAACTACAAGTTTTATTAGATCACACTATTTCAAGGCTTCTTCATAATAATGAATTTATTGATGAACTTACTGATGAACAATTAGTAAATATAACTCTACTTTCTAAATGGGGATAAAGTACAGGACACACAGTGAATATAAGCAACGATATGAGGATGGCAGTATAAGTGCAACAGATAGCAGCATATTCCTAACTTCATTAGTTCCCATTAGGCTGAGACAATTAACAAAATAATTTTTTCAAATCCATGTACATCTTCAACGCGGTATTGTCGTCCGATTCGATTTCAATTTATCAAAGAAACCACAGATGTTTCAGTGAAAGAGAAAGACTATATAGAAGAGCAAATACGAAATCTTTGACCTACGGAATTTCAAATAAATGAAAAGCGAATTGTGGTACAACATATATTATCATTCACAATGATTGATGGCAAAGTTATCAACGCAATAACGAACACTTCATCTGCACAAAAATATTATATTTGTGGTGCTTCACCGAAACAAATGAACGACATTACAGCTTTAGAATATGGACTTTCAACTTTGCATGTGTTATGCCGTAATCTGAGGTATTATCTAACCAGTAGTATTTATAAGAGAGTCTACAACCCACTCCAGAACGAGTTCAGGTTCTGTATTGGTAGATTGAAGGAAATGTATGCCTTGGTAGTGAGATTTAACGATCAACGAACAGTCAAGGATACATTCTCTTCAGTCGCCACACTGTTCTATTTTCTCTCTCCCTTATAAACTGACTACTTGGTAATCCTAAAATTCAACATCCGTAAATACATAAAACAACAACTTAGTACAACGACAACTCATTACCTGGTTCATTATCCATACCATTAATTAATCGCGATACTACAACAACACGTCGTGTTGATTCATTATCAATTTCTTTTATATTATCTCGGTTAAAAAACTATCAATCTCACAATCAGCATTGCTTAAATACGTAAACATATTCTTCTACTTTAGCTTTGTTATAAACAAACAAAAAGTAAAACTCATATAGTTGTAATTGCATTTTTCTATTTTTGTTGATACTATCAGATACAATCTCATATTGAAATGTTTGGATTGTAATAGTAGTGGGTATCATCTGTTCAATTAAACATGTTAACGAATTGTTGTATTTCGTAGGTTATTGTCATTTCATTCTCTTTATATTTTTTCATAACTGCATCGTTAACAAACACAAATTAGATATGGTTGTTTGTTTCTATTCATGACCGACGATAATCAAATGAAACAGAGTTTAAATGATATATGAGTTTGGTAATGCGATTGTTATCATACTGTCTGATAATGATCGTGATTGATTTTTTTTTTCTTTTGAAAAGGGATAATACCACAACAGCAGAAAGAAGTATACAAAGTTTTTGAATAACCATCTCGCTTCTACTCCTTTGTTTAAATTATATTTATAGAATGTATTTTTGGATACTTCGGTCAGTAGATTTGATCATTAAAATCAATTAGTTCGATTATGATTCCGAAGATCATAACTTTAAAGTTAAATTTTGCTATTAAATCAAAAAAAAAATTAAAATTAAAATTATGTTAAAACTAAGTTGTGTAAAGTTATGCTTTTCATTTTTTTTGTTGTTTGGTTTACAAAATTAGGAAGGGAAAAATAATTAAAGCATTATGCTTTAAAATTTGAAAAGAATTAAAAATAAAAAGAAAAAAAAATTAAAGTGAAATTGAATTGTTTCTTTTAAATCAAAAAAAATTATTTATGTTTTGTTGTTCAGTAATATTCCCTTTTCGTGTATTTTGGAGTGATAAGTGAAGACAAACTGTGTTGGTACATGGGGAAGACGTGTAATAAAAAAAAGGTGTAATGATAAAGCGGAGGCTGTGAACAAATGGACAATAATGCTGATTAGGGAGAGTTCGTTCCATACTACTCATTGTAATATATTTTATTGATAAATGGAACCTGGGAATTGTTGGCTAAATATATATATATGTATATATATATTTTTTTTACTTATCGAAATTGTTACTGTGAATATATGGATGCTGGAATTGAACGTCCGTTGAATGTAGATTTTGCTGTAGTCAAAGCATTGAATATGTGCTTTCACTGAAAGAGTCACATTTCGTTTACGGTAGATTTGCTGAAGATCTTCACGTCCGCTATTGATAAGATTGCTACGTTAAAACAGCTACGTTGGCAGCTTGAATGTATTTTTGGTTGAAATAAGTAAATTGGGACGTACATTATATATATATGTGTTAAATATTAGAAAACAATACCAACAAAACTACAATCAACATTAGTTTTTTTTTTATGTCACTTCTTACTAAATTCATTTAACTTTATTTTTTGATTTGATAGAAGACCACCATGGTCCTCTAAGATTTTTCTTTAGGAATCAGAGATTTTTCCGGGTTGAGGCCACATTGGTCGTTGGTTCGTTTTTTTTATTTGTTTTTTTATTAAATTAATATCCTGGCATAACGGAATCTTCCAAGATCCCGCTATACATGCTTGGAATAGATTTTTTGAATATTTCCTTCATCTTTCATACCGACTTCAATTCAAAATATGGCAAGCTCGTGCTAGCGATATATAGGAAAGTTATTTATTTTTTATTTTATTTTTATTTTATTTTTTAGGCAAATTAAATGCAAGGAAGAAACAAATACAAGATTCTTTTAAATCAAAAATGGGTCTCCTGGTAGATAAAGTACGGCCTGGAGGTGCTGGAACATCAAATGATGGAAATACGGCAAGGAGAATCTTTAAAAATTGAGAAATGTTAGCCGAAATCACTGGACTTAATGCTTCTTTAATACAGAGATGTGGAAATATTTTACAAGTGTTGTCAAGTGGTGATTCGATTAAAATCTCGGAATTTAATGACTACACAGATAGAAATTTAGGTTTTTTTATGCTTAATAGGTTATATTCCATGCTTAAATTACGTTAATTTTCACCTTGCACCAACCCTCACCAAAATATTTTATAAATCCTATAAATCTTGTATTTATTCATCCTGCTGGAAGTTGGCTAATGTCCAGCCTGTCCCAAAAAAAGGAACGAAATGTGATATTTCAAATTATAGACCAATAGCCTTACTCCCAGTCATGTCTAAAATATACTAGCACTATATTAATTCACACATATCCAAATTTTTGGAAGACAACCATTTGATATCTGACAGCCAATACGGTTTTAGAAACAAAAGATCAACAACCGATCTATTGAACTATGTGGCACATATTTGGAATAGCATACTTGAGAAAGGTGATGAAACGTACGTAATCGCATTAGATATCTCAAAAGCATTTGATCGAATTTGGCATGCCAACTTGATCAACAAGCTCGTTGCGTACGGTTTTCATCCCGCAGTCGTGAAGTTGATTCAAAATTTTCTGTATAACCGATACATCTCGGTATCTATAGATGGCTTTTCTTCTGAGTCCAAATTAATTAACGCTGGTGTCCCCCAAGGCTCAGTTTTATCTCCCACTTTATTTTTAATTTATATCAACGAACTGTTGCAAATCACCAGTAACCCAATAAATAGTTTTGCAGATGATAGTACACTGCACAAGTCATTCGTCCCCCTATCTTCAAAGGGTAAAATGCATGAACGATTAAATCCCGTCCGGAGAGACGCTGCCATAAATGTAAACGAGGACCTAAAAAAAGTCGCCGATTGGGGTGACAAAAATTTGGTCAATTTTAATTCCACCAAAACACAGCTATTGATTGTTTCCAGATCAAAGACCGAGTTTCCCAACGATATTTCAATTAATATGTGTGACGACCAAATACGCGAATGTGAAAGCATTCGTTTATTGGGAGTCACAATATCCAATGACTTACTCTGGAACGATCATATAATGGCCATGGCAAAGAGCGCGTCAAGAAAACTCGGCCTACTCAATAGATGTAAAAAATATTTTACTTCGCATCAATTACTCCACATTTATAAGTCCTATATTCGTCCCTGTATGGAGTATTGTTGTCAAGTTTGGGGCACTGCATGTTACTATCCTGGCTCTTTTGGACTCTGTTCAAAAGCGAGCTATACGAATTGTTGGTGATCGAGATTTAACATTAGGTCTTGATTCCCTGCAACATCGTCGCACTGTTGCTGATCTCGTTGTTTTTTATAAATATCGTCACCAGCAGTGCTCGGATGAAATCAGGTCCATAATGCCTCAGACATATGTTTTTCCCCGTTTTACTCGTCAATCGGTATGTGCGGGCGGTCGAACTGTCGAGATTACTCACTTTCATAGTAATAGAATGCAAAGAAATTTCTTTGTGCGTACATCGTACACATGGAATGCTTTGCCCGAATCAATAGTCTCGAGTGCTTTCAATCCACAAAGATTTAAAAAAAGCGTCCACCTATACCTCAAGACGCATGTTGTTGTGGGACCTACGTCTTAAAAGGTATCTATGTGTTGTTGTGACACATTTTGTAATTCCTACTACACAACACTTCTTATTAAAAAAAAAAAAAAAACGTGAATAAGCCAGGTGTATACTTATAAGGAATACTTGTTCAAAAATCACTAAGGAGCTTATTATGAAAATTATTCATAGAATTTTATTAGTATCGGGTACGTAGCATGACCAATTAGGAACAGAGAAATAACTTTGTTGTAAAAATTTCGTATACTTATTAGAGAACAAAATATAACTATTTCTCATAAAATAATATGCCTCTAATTTATAAATTTATTCCTAGCGTTTGAATTTTGATGAAGTGTCGAGATTCCGACCGGTCATGATTTGTCATAACTGTCATAAGTTATATTATAATCATATACTAAACCTTATGTTCATATTACATATTTTCATATTTATCTATTGTTTAATTTTATATAAATTATACAAAATTTTAAAACTTGTTAAAGAAATTATATTTTTTAATCAAAAATAAGGTCCTAAATAAAGTAACACATTTTTGTCTTTTATGTATTCTGTTTCTTCTGTTTATTCTAATTTAGTTGTTCTAGTTTATATATAATATGTATCAGAATTTAAGTTAAGTTTAACATGTTTTTTCTCTGTTAGAACAAGGAAACAATATATTGTTTATTGGTGTGTAGCAAAAATTTATGTAAAGGAAGAAAGAAAAATGTAAAAAAAAGAGAGTCCAGTTTTACCATCCGTACGAGAAGTACAAATAAAAAAAATATATATAAAATTATCCTAAAGTTGTTTTATTTATTATATGAGAAAAAATTAAAATTTACAGTCCACTTATAAGAAGAATCACCATTGGTCCTAACGAACCGAATAGTTCCAGTTAAGTGTTTCAGTGTTAATCAGTATTAGAATTATACCAAAAATATTAAACATTTGTGTATCATTAAACATGCAAAAACGTTAAATAGTGTTTAAAGTTGCTAACCATATGTTTTATTTTGTGATTTAATCAGCCGATATAAATCATAAGAACTAAAACCAAAACTATTGAACATTTATATAGTATTTAACATTCAGAAACACAGTTGCAGTTTAGTGTATTAGTATTTCGAGTTGATAATCACATGTTTTCTTAAGATGTAGTCATCCGATATAGATCATCAAAATTAAGATCATATATACATGTATCAAGTTGTTAAACCTGAGTTTTGATATGAATTAATTATCCAACATTTTTCAACATTTCAATATCAAAATTAAAACCAGAATTAAATATTAATAAATTTTTGAACATCCAGAATATAAGTAATTTGTGTCAGCCATATGCAATTTTATATATATCAACCGATATTCAGCAAATATTAATTACAGTCAGTTTTCATCCGGTCAAATAGGTATATTTTATTTCTTATATTAAATTTAATATATTTTGTATTAGAGTAAACTTAGTTTTTTAAAAAAAATTAGTGTTGAATGTAAAAGATTAATACTCTAATCGGCCTTAGTGTGTGTAAAATTTTTGTTTCCATATATTTTGTGAATTTTCTTTAAAGATGCCAAGAAAAAAAAGTAATACAGAAGCCGTATTTGACGAAGACGATTAAGTAGGTCTATTCAAAAAACTAAAGGTTGTGAAATTTCGTCTCGCAGGGTTAGAAAATTTCTTAGGAAAACTTAGTGAGGATCAGTCTTACAACCGTGAAATAAGTAGTCGAAATGAAATACTTAACCAAACCTACAGCGAGTTCAATGTAATTATAGCCAAGTTAACTAATTTATTAGAAGATAATCAATTAAACGATATCGCAATTGAAATAGATGATTTTGAGAATAAATTTCATCACATTCGATCGGCACTTAACCTAGCACAAGATCCTGTTAGTGAATTTAAATTGAACAGTCTAGCTAAAGAAGAATCTCAGTTCTTTAATCAACGTTATGAACAGGTTAAAGTTCCAACATTTGATGGTACTCTAACAAATTGGATAACTTTTAGGGATACTTTTTTAGCAGTGTACCACAACAATCCCCATTTAGATGATGTAATCAAATTTACATACTTAACCAGTAAGCTGAAAGGTGATGCACGTGATACGATTGGCCATATTACGTTGTCATCTGCTGCTTATAAAAAAGCCTGGGACGATTTAGTACGTCGATATGACTCAAAACGCATTATCGTAGAAGTTCATATTGATGAGTTATTAAATCTACCAAATGTAACTAAAGACAGTGCAACAGAGTTAAGTTCGCTACTTAACTCTTGTATCAATAATGTTACTTCACTGGAAGCATGTGGACAGACTGTAGACGGGTTAGCCGAACTATTCATAATAAGTTGTGTGACAAAAAAGCTCACTATGAACCTTCGTCGAGAATGGGAAAAACAGCTCGACGCACAAAATACTCCAACATGGGTACAATTGAGAGAATTCTTAATTGAAAATTGTCGAATTTTAAAATCATTAGAACGTTCCAAAATGCCTGCTAGTAATAGTAATAAGCCATTCAATTTTAGTAATCCTAAAATGCAAAGTAGGAGTTTTAACTCAAAAATTCAAGCAAGTAATGCTACTACATTTGTGGTATCACAGCCGTTTTCTAATCAACCTAACCATTTACCTAAACCACATATTGATGTTAGTAGCTCAAAAACCAAACCATGTATATTTTGCCAAGCACCATTTCATCCATTTTTTACTTGCCCACAATTTTTGAAAATGTCTGTCGATGAACGTTTTAAAAGGATAGTTGAATTAAGGTTATGTCTTAATTGTTTTGGTATCAATCATTCCTACAAAATTTGCCAGAGACAAGGATGTAAAATATGCTACCGCAAGCACAATACATTGCTACACCGCAGAGTTGAAGTATCAAATAATGAACATACTAACCCTAGCATTCCAGTAGAAACCGTCAACAGTGATCAAAACTCATTAACGAATCCTACAGATACATACTGTGTACTAAATAGAAGACAGATACTGCTATCTACTGCAATTATATTAATCCAAGACGTTCAAGGAAAATATCATGAATGCCGTATTTTGTTAGACAGCGCTAGTCAAACCAATTTAATATCAGCAGAGTTTGCTGACCGAATAAAGTTTAGTTTTAAGCCCATAACGGATTTAGCTGTCACTGGTTTGAATCAAAATAGAACTCAAATTTCAAACTATGTAACAGCTAATATTAAATCTAAAGATTCCAAGTATCAAAACCAGATAGACTTCCTAATAGTTCCGATTATATCCTCAACCATTCCTCAGAATTATATTGACATCTCGTGTTGGTCAATTCCAAACAACATTAAATTAGCAGATCCTCATTTTAATTATGCACGACCTGTAGATGCTTTAATAGGAGCAGAATTCTTTTTCAAAATAATAAATGGCAATAGATACGAAATAAATTCCAGTCTACCTATCTTACAAGAAACTGTGTTTGGATGGATCCTTAGCGGTTGTTATACGACAATGCCTAATAATAACCTACAAAATTTTAATATAACTGAAGAAGTTAAAAATACAGATGAATTAAATCAATCAGTTCAGAGATTTTGGGAGCTTGAATCCTTCCCATCTAAAAGGTTCTTATCCAAAGAAGAAACTTCGTGCGAGGCATTTTTCACTCAAACTCATTTTAGAGATGTTGCCGGACGTTATACCGTGTCCCTCCCATTAAAAGAGAACAAAAACCAACTTGGATCGTCGAAAACACAGGCAATACGCAGATTTGAATATTTGGAACAGAAACTTTCTTGCAATGCAATTTTAAAAGAACACTATTCTAAGTTTATTAATGAGTATTTAACTCTAGGCCATATGACTTTAGTAGATGAACGTTTAGACAATAAAGATTTGTTGTATTACTATCTACCACATCATCCGATCATTAAACCAACCAGTTCTACTACTAAATTACGTGTAGTATTTGATGCGTCTGCAAAGACTTCATCTAATATTTCATTGAACGATGTGTTATGTGTAGGTCCAACAGTGCAACAAAATTTGTTTAATATTGTCTTGCGATTTAGAAAACATAACTACGTTTTTACCTCCGATATTAATAAAATGTACAGGCAAATTAATGTGAATCCACTACAAACATGCCTTCAACGAATTCTATGGCGTTCAGATCCATCACTTCCATTAAACACTTACGAGTTACTCACAGTTACCTACGGGACCGCTTCCGCACCCTTTCTAGCCACACGTGTATTAAACCAACTTGCCCATGATGAAAAATACAATTATCCATTAGCATCCGCATGTATTAATAATTTTTATGTTGATGATGTTCTTGCCGGGTCAAACACTATTGAGGAAGCTGCAGAATTAATTGATCAGTTGGTTAAAATGTTGTCCACAGGTGGGTTTCAACTCCATAAATGGTCTGCCAATAATGAAAGTTTATTGAAAAATATTTCTGAATCCCAAAGAGAATTATTAGAACAAGACGATACCAGTGCTCGTGAGTCCATCAAGGCACTGGGATTACGATGGAAACCAAATACTGACGTTTTTGTTTTTGACGTTCAAGCACTTGATAAACAGGGTCCGATTACTAAAAGGTCGGTTCTTGCCGAAATAGCTAAGTTGTATGATCCTTTAGGTTGGCTCGCACCAATTGTGATTACAACAAAACTGCTAATCCAAAGTTTATGGAAAGAAAAGTCTGATTGGGATACACCAATATCTGAAAATTTAGGTATTATGTGGAATGAATTTACAATACAGTTGATAGCAATCAACAAAATATCAATACCCAGATGCGTAATTGCTAAAAATCCAATGGTCATAGAATTACATGGCTTTTCAGACGCCTCTGAACATGCGTATGGTGCGTGTATTTATATTAAAAGTATTGACGAATCCAATGGTATAACTGTACGTCTATTATGTAGCAAAACGAGAGTAGCTCCGTTGAAAACCGTGTCACTTCCGCGCTTAGAACTTTGCGCCGCCTTATTATTATCTCGCTTAGTTACAACTGCCATAGAATCATTAGAAATTAATTTCAATAATGTATTTTTGTGGTCAGATTCGATGATTACTCTACAATGGATTCAAATTCCTCCATATAAATTGAAAATATTTGTTGCCAATCGGGTTAATGAAATCCAAGAATTAACCTCAAGTTTTTCATGGAATCATGTTGATTCTGTTAATAATCCAGCAGATATAATCTCTCGTGGTTGCATGCCAAGTCAACTAAAAACCATAAAGTTCTGGTGGAATGGTCCAGAATTTTTATACACTCGCATAGTAGATAAACCTATACAAATACCAGAACCAGATTTAATTGCCGATAAAAACAGTTTGGAATTAAAACAAGACACCGTCACAATGATTTCTATTTCCAAAAACATTTTCATTTCATTTATTAACCGATTTGGTTCATTTCTTAAATTGGTACATTCAATGGCCTACATTCTTCGATATCTATATAATTTAAGAAATCACAATGATAAACGAATTGGTTTGTTGTCTATCGATGAAATCAATAACGCAATTTTAAAATTAATTAAAATAATTCAACAATCCGAATTTGAAATTGATATTCGTAACATTTCGAAAAATAAAGATATAAAACAAAGCAACCTAAAGAGTCTCAATCCGTTTTTAGACAATGATTACTTACTACGAGTTGGAGGTAGAATAAAAAACTCTTCACTTGATTATGAAGGAAAGCACCAACTACTCCTACCTGCAAATCATCATTTTGTACGATTACTTTTCCGATTCGAGCACCAAAAGAATTTACATGCAGGTCCACAACTACTATTGTCTATCATACGAAAAAAGTATTGGCCCATTAATGGAATGAACACTGCCAAACAAACTTGTCGCAAATGTGTGTCATGTTTTAAAGCGAGACCTACACTCACTCATCAACTTATGGGTGACCTTCCATCCGAACGAATAACTCCATCCAAGCCATTTAACACCACCGGTGTTGATTTATGTGGACCATTCCAAGTGAAAAACAAGCGAGTACGAAATAGTTTACCATATAAGGTTTATATTGCTTATTTTGTGTGTTTTGCCACTAAGGCAATTCATTTAGAAATTGTTTCAGACTTAACTTCTGAAGCTTTTATCTCGTGCCTTAAAAGATTTGTTTACCGACGTGGCAAATGTTCTGTAATTTGGTCAGATAATGCTACCAATTTTGTTGGAGCTAATCATGAACTAAAGAGATTCTTTCAACTCTTTCAAGATGAGTCTTCAGACATCTTGAAATTCAATATTGCAGAGAACATTCGTTGGAAGTTTATTCCGCCGAGAACGCCCAATTTTGGAGGACTCTGGGAATCAACCGTGCGATCAGTTAAATACCACCTAAAACGAATAGCTTCCGCATGCATCTTTTCTTATGAAGAATTATATACTCTTCTAGTACAAATTGAGGGAATTTTAAATTCGCGACCACTTACCAAGATTTCATCTGATCCAAATGACCCGGAACCTCTAACGCCTGCTCATTTTTTGACTGGTGGACCCATTTCAGCCCCAATCGAGCCGTCTTATTTAGATATGCCATCCAATCGATTACAAAATTGGAAAAAAATAACTCAATTAGCTCAACTATTCTGGAAAAGATACCAAACTGAATATTTGCATACGTTACAGCAACGCTATAAATGGAAGGATAGTATTCTGTTTCTTCTGTTTATTCTAATTTAGTTGTTCTTGTATGTATCAGAATTTAAGTTAAGTTTAACAGGTTTTTTCTCTGTTAGAACAAGGAAACAATATATTGTTTATTGGTGTGTAGCAAAAATTTATGTAAAGGAAGAAAGAAAAATGTAAAAAAAAGAGAGTCAAGTTTTACCATCCGTACGAGAAGTACAAATAAAAAAAATATATATAAAATTATCCTAAAGTTGTTTTATTTATTATATGAGAAAAAATTAAAATTTACAGTCCACTTATAAGAAGAATCACCATCTATCATATTTAAATATCACAAAGTTGTATGATATACAACTCACATTCCACAAAAATGTCTAGTGAATTATAAACAATTTTTTTTGTCTATTATTTTTTAATTATATTTACTGTGGAAAAACTAATAGTAAAATTCCGTACTAATAAAAAATACTCCATGCTTACAAATCATATAAAATAACTAGAAAAAAAAAATTATTATTTGGTGATTATATATTGTATACCTTACTATTCATAAAATTTTATGCTTTCTAGATTCCACGCACATTTTGATATCTAAAATGATTATTAGGCATGAAAATTATTATTTCGTTATTCATATATTTGTGACTAGTAATCACAGTTTCGTTTCTTTTAACATTTTATACCAGCGTTTTATATTCCACGACTAAATATTCATAAAAATGCATGCCGTAAAGTTATGGATATTGCAATATTATAAAAAGGAATAAATATATGTAATTATCTTATACAAAACTTATGACCTGCAATAATAGATTCATTTTTATCCGTGTACTGTCAGCAGACCGCAAATCTTTTGGTTAAGGAATATCCTTGGTATTATATGCCAGCTTCTGTACATAAAATTCTACTGCATGGCCATCTTGTAGTTTCAAAAACTTTAGTACCGATTGGGCAACTATCGGAGGACGCTGAGGAAGCAACGAATTAAGATCTGAAATATTATCGGGAACATCAGACACGAAAGGCATCCAGAAAACAAACAAATGAAGATCTCCTGCACTCACTTTTAGTCTCATCTGATCCATACATTTCAAGTCTCCACCAGCGACAGTTAATAAATTAGAATTTTCTGCGGATGCAATAAATTTACTGGATCTTCAAAATGAAGAAAATGAAGTTTCATAAAGATGAGGAGCAGTTATCGATCCGTAGTAATGACGAAAACTCCGAGTATGAAAATTTAAAATTTTGTAATTTTTATAAACATTTTTATTTTTAAATAAATGTTTTCAAAAATTAATAATATTGCATTTTTTTAAAAGCATTTCGCATAACCTTTCAAGCCGAAGAACTAAATTTGGCCATTGAAACTGCATCTTTGCAGCAACCAAAACAAACCCTACAAGTTTGAAATTTATTTAAAAAGAGTGCGCTATATTGAGTTTTCAGGCGAAAGGACCAACAACTTAGAAAACCTATATAAAGCTTTATTATCAATATCGTCAACTTCGACTGACTAAAACGACAAGTTCATATATTCCTCAACCGGACCCTCTTAGTCCGACGGATTAAAACCTTGTTTTAGGTAAGAATTTGAAGATGTCTCGACTCAATTTCCATCGTTCTCCAGTACAACTCTTAGTCGCGCAGGCAAAATACTGTCCTCTACAGACAACGTCCAATCTACTTCCTTGGACACCTTCAATTCTTTACTGTCCCCTTACACAGGGATTGGAAAGTACAACACAGACGCCACTAAGTCGACTAGAAAGGTAAAAATTGATCTTACACCTCACCTTTATCCCTTCCGTTGCAACTACCCGAGTAAGTCGAACCATTAAAACTCCCGCTCGCTCTCTTAATGCTACGGCATACAAAATCTTTTGTTCTCTTTTTCATACCCTCCCATCTGCAATGGCACTAGAGGGGGAGTTTTGTGGCGAATATTGGTATTAGCCAATTTTTTTTTACGAATTATCACTCAGAACTAAACTTTAGTTGATAAATTGGCAATTGCTCTGCTTTGATTAAATTAATAATACATAATATACCAGTTTAAAACTTACATTGTGAACATATTATAATCAAAATCAAGTAAATGAAATAACGGTTGTTGCGATAGAATAACGATAGAATTTGATAGGTAGATTTATTTGATAGAGATAGATAGATTTGACAAACATTATTTCCATAAAAAAGGAATTTATTGGCCATTCGTCAACTACGATTTTATTAATTGAAATCTAAATGCTTCTTTATCAAATTTTCAACAGCAGTAAGTTGATTGAATGTTATACACGATAGGTGTATCAAATTCAAAACAGCCTAACATCAACCACAGCATCTTACACATATAATTTGAGAAGATATTTGGTCTTATTTTGAAATAAATGAATCACTTTAAATAAATTAATTAAAAAAAAAATAAATTATCACTCCATACCAGAAATGCCATTCATGAAAATTGATTGCAGTATACTCGAATTTGCCAAAAATAATAAATAATGGATGAATAAATGCATGGATAATTTTAAATTAAAGTCTAAACTCTAACTGCTAACTACTCAAAATATAAATTAAATAAAAATGTGTAAAAATATATCCAATAAATCAACATTCTTTCCCCTTTCATTGCTTACTTTGTATTTCGGCCAGAATTAATGTGACATCTTCTTCATTGATTTCTTATTCACTTTTGCTCCATTTCTTCAATTCCACGATGATTGTTCCATTTTATCAACTTAGGCTCCTGGTTACAAATACTAACTGCTCTCACTTTGGTATAAGGTTTTGCTCAGCTTCCAACATTTGATGTTTTTTAAAAAAGAAATTGCTTCCATCAAAGTTTGAATTCGCTATACAAGCTTGTGTTGACACTGTATTAGGTTCACAATTAAACTGACAAGTAAATTCGAAATTTTCATCTATTTTTTCAAATGTAACCATTTGCATTCCTTTATCATTATTTTTTATAACATCCTTTTCAATTTTCCCGTTTTTTCTTCTGTTAAATCGGCCTACATCAGCATTGGAACGTTTTTTGCGTTTATACTGACTTGGAAAAAGTGTTGGGTTGAATGACGGTTTTCTTGGGTCTCCAGATTTTGATCCACCAACAAAATGCTCACTGCAAATTCTGGAGTTTTTATTTGGTTGCCATAATGTACCATCGGAACTAAAAATATAGGTTTTTAATTTGATTTAAATAATTTAATTTATTTTATATATTTACTTCAAACGATTGATAGAATTAATCCAGATTTCCCTACGTTCTACTTCATGGGGTCTAGCTGGCATGGAATAAAATTTAACTGAGGATAATGTATTACCATAGGTATTACAACAACCAACAACACAACAAATACATTTTGTTTACAAAATAAAATTCCAACAACAACAAACGAGTAACATAAAAACTTTTAGATAATCCGGTAGAGGACCTGCTCTAGGTTTGGCACTTTTTCAATATTTTTAGAGAATTCTTGAACTTCCAAGCAGAAATCTAACGCCGATTCTTCTTTTAGCTATTAATTTTCCTTGGAACCTAGACAGAATAGTATTTGTCAGGTTTCATCACTACATAACCTTGCACTGTGTTGTTTCACTCACCCACGCCGATAGCCGGCTTTAATATTTCTTTTTCCAATTCTAAATGTTTTAAGAATTTCTCTTTTTACAATATGTGCAACTAACTTGATTACTTTAATAATAAAAATACGATTTAATTGTATTTTCTGTCATTGTTTAAATAATACTGATTTTATTTGTTTGCACGTCAGTTGTCATCTGTACATAACCAAACACTAGAAACGACAGAAATTTTTTATAGATGTCAGAAGCATCGCTCATTCCTGTCAAAAAATTATAAAAC
Organism: Diogma glabrata; assembly: GCA_963693315.1. NCBI lineage: Eukaryota > Metazoa > Arthropoda > Insecta > Diptera > Cylindrotomidae > Diogma > Diogma glabrata. The sequence goes on along the minus strand of CAVNZG010000445.1, from coordinate 97,732 downwards.
ATAACCTTAAAAAAACAATAATTGTAAACAAGTCATTTGATAACAAAATAAAATAATTATGATAAAACAACCAATATTAAGTGAATTAAATTTCTTTATTACAACCGTTTCTAATTTAACTCGAGCTAAACCAAAAGAGATTCCATTACAGTTAGTTCGATCGAGTTTAAATTTGCTTGATGTTTTGCCATCAGCAAGAGATGTTGTTTTCGATTGTTTTGCACTTATTTTTGATATAAGTGTAGATCATTATATAAATTCGTTAGATAAAGATAATTTGGTATCTCGTCAAGATGATGAAGTTATTAATGACATTGTTGATGCTATAGAAAACTTGATTTCAAAAGGATCGAATGCATGGCCCCCATTAATTTCGATATGGAGCTTAAGATTGCTTGGCAAATTATCAGATAAAACTATTCCAAGAAGACAATCAGGTATTTGTTGTTTATTATTCGAATAAAACAGATTAATCATATCAAATTTTTTGTCCAAAAAGTTACAGATATTGCAACCGCTTCTAACTTGTGGTTGGGATCCGAAACAATTCGATGTCTGTTGCATATTTCGGCGACAACTTTTGATAAATTAAATCGAGATGAAACTAAAATGTATATAAACACATTGTTGACAAATTTTACAAAATATTCACCCAAATTTGATTGGGTTGTTGCCAATCTTGGTAGTTGTTTTCCGCTTAAAATTATTTCAGAGTAAGAACTACGAACAATCAATAAGTTTTCTTCTTTAACTAATATTTTCTTCATTTTCAGAATAATGTATTGTGGTTTAAATAAATTTTCTATAAATATCAATACAATACTAGATTCAGAAGTCGCAGTGCTTGGATATCTCTCAGCACTGCATCAAAAAGAATTTAAACTTGCTCTTTGTGAACTTTTAGAAACAGCAACGAATCCTTTAAAAGCTAAAGATGCACAACCGAATCCCAATGCAATTCCGTATCTAATTCATTTATGTCGATTATCTGAAATTCTCTTACAACCAATTGTAACAGTTTTTCTAGATTTATTTGATGATTCGCTTATATCAAATTTATCACAACAAAGTAAATTTTGGGTTCAAAATTATAATGTAAGAGAGTTGTTATCGTTGATGACAGATCTATCCATTAAAATTAATCAAAATGGAACAAAAATATTACTAAAATTAAGTACAATCGCTGGAAAATATTCTTGGTGTTATGAATTGTTAGAATATATATTCTATGAACTAGAATCGTTGTCTTTAAATGGAAGAACATGTTCGTTACTTCAAGATGTCATGAAAAACGAATCGAAAATAATGTTATGGAAATCTTGCTGTAGTGATAATCCAGTAGAACACTCAACATCAGTTCGATTAATTTTATTAGTTTGTAAATATAACTTTAATTAATGTATTTCATTTGTTTTGATTAAAGTTCTTTTATTTTATTTTAGCATCAGATAAAACTCCGTTAATTTATCATCAAACAATTGCTGAACTTTTAGCTTCACCGACAACGACAAGTTATTCTAGTTTAGGTTGTTTGGTGAAAATTCTTGGTGGTCCTAGTGGAACTCTTGATGTTCCAACTGTTGTACCTGGATTGGAATTAGCATTAGAACAATTTTTTATGGTGGATAAAAGGAAGCAAAAGGACTATGATACAATTTGCTATAATATCTTAAAGAATTTAGTTTATATTGTAAGGTAAATGGATTACAGTTTTCTTTCTATTTGTTTATTCTATTTTCATAATTTTAAATTTTTTTTTGTATAACAGAATTGAAAAGAAAAACACATGTCCGAACTTAAGACGAATGCCACTATCAAAATCATGCGAACAATGTTTAACAAAAATATTAAATATATTCAATAAACTAATTGATCGGGTGATGGTAAACATTGAGTTTATGAAACCGTACACAGTATATGAAAATACAACAATAATAAAACAAACCAAACCTGACTCAATGGATATCGATATTAATAAATCTCACTTCAAAAAATTAAAAGCAGAAAGTGATGAAGAAGGTTTAATTGAAGATGAAGATCATGAATGCAAAAACATAAATATAATACAACAACAAGCTCATCTTATGATTAAACTACTCGATAATTTGGAATTGAAACGAGATAATCTACCGATGGATGTTGTAAATGTTCTAAAAATATCACAATTAACCGTTAAATATTTTTTTTGGAATTTAACGGAAAAAAATCCAATTACACGAATGACCGCAATGAATCATGTTTTTTCGATATTAGGTCGTCAATGTAGCAATAAATCGGCGAAAGGTGCTGCGTTAATTGATTTGCTAGAAGGATCGTTGTACAAGTATTCTAATTTATTTGGAGGCGAAAATATGTCACCTAACTGTGAGGAGAAACTAACCAAATGTGATGGATTGTTGATCGCAATGAATCAAAATTTGGTAATTTTTTTAGCTATTACATATTATATTTTTTGTATCCTATTTGAAACATTTAGGAGTGCAACTTAGGTTCCTAAAGATGAGCATAGGTGATAGCATAGAAATGGTTGTTGTCCGAAACCGATGTTAGGTTGCATTCCGTCGAAATTTGGTTGTGGGTTGTATTGTATCAACAACCAGATAACAGCAGGTGACAATAACATCAACACAAAATTACTCACTCTATACCAATTGCTCCATGTTTATAAGTCCTATATTCCTCCCTGTATGGAATACTGTTGTCGAGCTTGGGGTACTGCTGCTGTTTCCATCTTGGTCCTCTTGGACTCTGTTCAAAAGCGGGTTATACGAATTGTGGGTGATCAAAACTTAATTTCCTACAACATCGTCGCACTGTTGCTGGCCTCGTGGTTTTTACAAATTTCGTCATCAACAGTGCTCCGATGAAATCAGCAGCATCATGCTTCAAACTTATTCTTACCCCTGTTTCACTCGACATTCGGTTAGCGCAAGCAGTCAAACGGTCTAGACCCCGCTCTGTCATACTGGCGGATGGCAGAAAGACTTCTTTGTCCGAACTGCATACAAATGGAATAGTTTGCCGGAATCCATAGTCTCAGGTGGTTTCAATCTGCAGCGGTTTAAAAAAAGCGTCCATCAACACCTTAGAGCGTAAGTCGTTGTGGGACCTAGGTCTTAAAAGGTATTTGTGTTGTTGTGACACATTGTAAACCCTATAACAACACTTTTATTTAAAAAAAAAAAAAGAGTGCCATTGCCCACTACCAACCAGTCTACCATCATCATCCAACTCAATATTACTTCCCATGATACACCAGAATTATGAGAGGTCTGTCTCAACATTGGATGTTAAGATCTAATATAAAACTCAACATCTTTCAATCTCTATAATACTTGACGTTATTATTACATACCTGATTGGCGTAACTCCATAATAAAAAAGTTGGTCAAGTGCGAATAAAATTTTCGGAGGTTTTTTCTTGTTGTACAAATGATTTACTGTTGCGTCTACATACTATAGCTGTTTTAATTCACCTGTAAGGTTCATATCGGATTATGCCATTAAAGCTATTGGAACATCGTTTAAATCCTACGCATGTACTAATATTTTAAAACTCGTTAGATTAGACTTTTAAAACTCAGAGCTCCAACTATTTGTTAAAGTTATTTTCCTTCAGCTCGTCTCGTAGAAACAGATGTTTGGTTTTTCTGTAGGTTCGTTCTGCACCTTGGTCAAGCTTTTTTTGTATTCGTGCTTCTAGGCTATACAATTACTTTATTCCGATTGATCTCAAGAGGTTTGGTGCTTCGGTGTCTTCATTTAAAACTAAAAATCATCAGTTGTATAATGCGTTGTTGTAGCGACAGGTGTGGTGCTAATCCACCGGGCTCCATGTCCAGGTTCAGAAACTCTGCTACTGTCCTTGGGCGGTACCATAAATCTTGTTTTGTGAGGTTGTTTGAATTTTCAGGACATTTTAATATGTGGTCTTCATCGTGCGGGACACTTTAATTTAGGGATCAACTCTGTTCAAGTAGTTGTTTAGAATCAACCGAATCTTAGTTGTAGTCCCTGGGCCTACGCCGATTTCATGTGATGATTACCACATATTTTATACTACGTGAGGCGCCTGTCCTTGACGAGTCCGAAAACTTTTGTTCTGCCATTTTTCTCGATTCGGCCGCTTTTTCGTTCGGCAAGCTCCGAAAAATGCCGAATGTCCGGGCTCTGGTAATTTTTTTTTTTAACAATGGTGGTTGGAAATTTGTTTTAGAACACGAGGGTAACCTTTTCCGACAAAAATTTGCCTGGTTTTATCTAGTCCGACAGCCCAAACATACCAAAATATCAGTTGTTGGACTCGACAATAGCAGTGTTCTAAAGCAAATTTCCAACCCCCACAGTTACAAAAAAATGTGGTGGCAAATTTACAAGATCGCAAGCAATCAGCATTTTTCGGAGCTTGCCGAATGAAAAAGCGGCCGATTTGAGGAAAATGACAGAACAAAAGTTTTCGGACTCGTCAAGGTCTAGCGCCTCACGATTCACGAAGTATAAATATGTGGTATTCATCACATGAAATCGGCGTTGTCCCAGGGGCTATTGAGCTAGGATGGATGGATTGAGCTACGGGGTAGGTGGATCTCTTCGGCAGCAACTTTTGGTGGCTTTCTATTTAGAACTCGATTTGATGCCTTATAACGTCCTCAGCAGCTTTAGTGGGGAGTGTTTTTGAGGATCGTCGATATTGCCTGTTACTTGGTTGTCTCTAATTTAACGCAGAAATCATCTTGCTGTCCTCCTTATGTCTCTAGGTGGTTCAATTGTTGATAAAGTGCCATTACAAGGATGTTGTTCTTTGCTACAGGTCAGTAGATATTGTTTGGTTAGGATTTAATTATGTTCACGGACCGGCAATGTGTTACTTTCCTCTTGCCGGTGAGCCATTAAATGACACCCGGTTGCGGTTCGCAAAGCTGCGTTTTGTGTTTTTGTAACTTCTTCCAGTGGCATCTGTGTTTTGCTACTGAGATGGTCGGAAATTCTCCGTTTTTTATCGTTAAATAATTCAGCGTTCTCTAGACCGACCGGTTCTCTAGACCGACCGGTTCTCTAGACCGACCGTGCTTATAGAGTTGTCGACAATGCCGAGAAAATCTCAATCTCGTGATTGCTCGAAATACTGAAAGTTTTAATTCTCGAGATTCAAGATTTCCCGAAAAAATCTCGAGATATCGAGAAAATTAAAAAAAAATTATAAAGTCCCAAAACCAGTATAAAAGCAAAGAAATGCTAATAAAATATGTCATTAAATTAAAATAGAATTTAAAAAAAACTCAGATTGTCAATGGTTGCGTCTGACAACGGTATACGCTTTTGCGACACAAAATCGCCCGATATAGAATAATTGTCCTCATTTTGAATCGATGTTGGCTTAATCGTATTAAGCATCCCGATCAGTCTTTGAAAATTGTGTGTTTCCTGTTTATTATTATTAACGAAAAAAATTGTTTTGGTCCATGTTGTGCATTGTTTTAGAATTGATTTTGCTAATCTTTTTTTTCGTCGCTGTTATTGGCGACCATAGCATCATCAGAATCAGACACTACTGGATCTTCTTGAATGTTTGTAGAAAAAGAAGAACGTTTGGCTCCTTTTATTAGCTCTATTTCTGGAAAAATTCATATTTGCCACAAAAGCTGTTTACAATCTACGATCTGTTAGTTTTCTTTTTAGGCTAAATAAGAACTCGTCGCCCAATTCGGTATGGTGAGTGTCCAATTTTGTGAACAAAAATTTAAGAATGGTATCCGCAGCAAGTTAGTCCGCTTTTTGGCGACTAAGAGACAGAAACATTGTATGGGTTTTATAGCATTAATGATATTCTAGCAATGCTTACTTTCTACGATATTAGTGCTCATAAACTTTTTCATAAACTTTCTACGATATTAGTGCTCATAAACTAAATTTTTCAGTTTTTGTCATTTTAATTTTTAAAGAAGCCGTAACCCGTAAACTACCTCTTGTTTTAGTCTTTTTCCCAAAATATGTTCCAAAAAGGTGTTTTATTTTGTTGACGAGAACCCCCATTTGAATACTTGCACTGACCCACTACACCCAACTTAAATTTTGTTCAGATAATGCAGTTTATACTTATTTATTCCAAAAAATTTTTCATATAAATTTTTAAAAAAATTAGTTTTTCAATTAATATTTGGTAAAAAAGTTTAAAAAGGAACTGTCGCAAATTCTTGAGAAATTTTCGACATTTGGGTTTTCCCGAAATGTTAAAAATTTCAATTTTTAAGATTCGGGATAGAAATTCTCGAGAATTCTCGTCGTGAAATGCCCAAACCCCAACTCTAGTGACAAGAGAACATTTTCATATTTTTGCAAATAAGTCGGAAACTGTTTCTTTCGGAAATTTCAAAAAAAATTGTTTTGGACTAGAAAAAAAATAACCTTTCATACTTTTTATCATTTTTTTTCGAAATTTCGCCTCAATTCCCTCTAAATAAAATTTTAAAAAGGATGAACCGAACGCTATAGTTTTCGTTTAAGCTTTACATTTTCTACAACCATGAATTTTTTTAATTTTTTTCATTAGTAATGTTCGAAGATAAAGGCGGGAGGGGATATTAAAAAAATTCACATTTTTGTATTGCTCGACGTATACTTTAGCAATAGTGCTGGCTGACAGTGTGTAGAGCGACAATGGTTAATATGTATTTAATATTGTTAGAAGAAGGGAGCGGTCCAACCACATCCATATAAACGTGCTCAAATCTTCCTTGAAAAATTTGGGACAAACCTTGTTCAGAGCTAGTATGTCTCTGGATTTTTAAATTTCGATATGGTATGCAGACTTTTTTCCAGTGTATTATAAATTTAGTTTCGCAATACTCATTTAGTGGGGTGTTAAAGACTATGTAAAGCAACGAAGACAACACACCTTTCACCCAAAGCTTTTACATGGTGTCCACTATTTTTTGCAAACAAAATTCCCTGACTTTCCAAGACTTTCCAGGGAAAAAATATAAAAATTCCTTGATTATAAGAAAAGAACTTCAGATCTATCCCCCCGTTTGCTATCCAAATACCACGCTGTTGATTTATGTCTTTTCAAAACGATTCTTTCGATAGTGGTCAAATTTCATTCGGAACTCATTCGGTTTTCCCCATGAAATCGCTGCTCAGACGTTTTAAGATTTCCGTAGGTACATATATATTTAAAACAATAATTATAATTATCCCCATTTCGTCATTCCTTTCATTTTTCCCATCTCCTTTTTCAATTCAGTATCTTTGAATATGCAAAGAACCTAAATGATGAATATTTCAGGTTTAGTTTGCTAAATAATTAAAGAAAAATACTTATCTAAACTGATTTACTAAAACCAACAGTTGCCAAGTTTCATCAATTGTTTCACTTTTCAACAATAAACACCAATGGTCTCGGATGTTTTTCCTAGGCTCACATTTCGATCGTCATTATTTTATTCTGATGTTTCTGTATACTGACATTTCTGCTCAAATCTTTACTTTACGGCTATTTCAATTTCTGACAAAAGTTTTTACAGCATTATTTATTCTTTAAATGTTGAAAGACACTTTGTTTGTTAAAAGCTTTGCTTCAAACTCAACTGTTCTGGAAACTCCTGAAGAAATGCCTCAAATTCAGTCCTCAGAAATCAATATGAAAACTTTATTTCTAACCCACGGTTACCAAAAAAAAAAACGTTTAAGGGTGTGTTAAATATCAACAAGTTCGTTGCGTACAGATTTTATTCGAAAATTTAAATCAAAATTTTCTAACTGACCGACACAGTTCGATTTTTATTATTTTTTATGTTTGGTGTGAATTATAATAAATTATCAATTAATGACTCTGAATATTTGAAGGGAAGATGCTAATTGTTAATTCAGGTTCAAGTTTTGAGGAAGTCAGGAAGTTATAGGATTTTGGGGGATTAGGAATTTTAGGAAGCTGAGCATTAAAATTATCAGCCAAAAAATTCGCAAAAAGAGAAAATCTGTTGAAAAAATCACGCCAAAATGTCGCTGTTCTAGATTTAATTATATGAACAATGGGTGGGCAGATGCAGCTGCTCTAATGGGATGAAAAAATGTAGCAGACCCGGGTAAGATTGATTTGATCTCCACAGGACAATGCTCATTCAAAAAGTATTTACATTAATTATAACGATCAATCAAAGCTTCATTTTATCCCCACTCTATTTTGAATTTATATATCAACGAAATGTTGAAAATTACCAATAACCAGACAAATTGTTTTGCAGATGAAATGTCCACTTAGTTAGTAAACCCTCACACCTTTCATTTGATAATAAAAAGCTGTCGAACTCGTCAAGGACAGACGCCTCAGGAAATACAGAATATGTGGTAATCATCAAATGAAAGAGGTGAGGGCCTGACGACTAACTATAATTAGTCCCCCAATTTTTAAAGGGTAAAATAAATGAACCAATAAATCGTGCCCGCCGACGTCCATACCAATTACTTAATAATTATAAATCCTATATTCCACCCTGTACCGGTGGAGTATTGTCGTCAAGTTTGTGAGGGACTATTTGTTATCCAACTATTACACAACATAAAGCCGAATAAATTTTATGCAAACCCGAAGATTTCATTAAATTTCCATAAATTCGATAAACAGCCTCGAACTTATTATAAAATATGAAGGGCTTAAAACGTCCCACTCCGAGGTGTCCAAACATTGGTCTGTGGGAAGGGTTTAGTGTAGACCGCTTAATAAGCCGGAACATCTGGAAAAGTGGTGGAACACCACCGATTTTAAAAATTATGTTTTCCCTGGTTTTCTTAGACTTTCATGAAGATTTATTAGCACTAATCCCTGCATTACCCCGAAAATGAGAAAATTCTGGGAATTTCTCCCGAGCCCAAGCACCGCAAATAGCAATAGTTAAAAGTTAAAATTTCACATCGGAAATCGTCTCGCCGTGATGTGTAGGGTCGCTAAATTCGAATCCGAGATCCAAAAGCAAGGTGGAGGTGAAGGTAGTTCCAAGACCTCAAAACCACCCCAAAAAGTGACAGTGGTGCAAAAATTAAAAATTAATATTTTTATTCACAAATATTGACAAATAAATACTTTTCAACAACACAATGACACAAACACTAATATTTATGTCTGTCTTTATGTATTCTGCCTTTAATAATAATAAACCATAAAAACTTCAAAATCTAAACAAGTTTATTCTCCTTTATTCTCCTTATTCTCCATGGCACATGCCATGTTGTCTTTTTTTTTAACAAAATAATAAAGGCTTACATACATATCAGACCACTAGATCGAAGAAAAAGGCATACTATGGGTGAGAGTATAGAAGTAGTAGGAAGTATGTATATAGATCTAAATTCTAACTTCAAAAACAAGAACTAAGTAGCGCTTGTATGAGATGAAGAGAGAATTTTAAAACATTAATTTAGATGTTTCCACGGCAACAATCCCATACTTGGAATTAAAATTCTTCAGTTTACAAATCAATCAACTATCGAAAACGGAAAAAGTGAAATTTTTATCAGAAATTATAGCACAACGTATTGGAATTGGGTGTTTAAATTATTTTAATTGCACCTCGACTTCGTTATCGTGACCACAAAAACCACCGAAAGACGATTTCCAATGCAATTTTTTAATTTTTTATTTCACTGCTACTCTTGTCGTACCATCAAATCCGAAGCCTTCGGAGTAAAAAATACGATTTGGGATTGGGAACCCTAATCATGGCTCTCTTTAGCTCTGTTCAAAACTATGTTATACGAATTGTGCGTGATTGAAATTTGACATTAAAACTTGATTCCCTTCATCTTCGTCCCACTGTTGTTGATTTTGTTGTTTTTGCAACAGTAGTAGAATGAATCGGGCGCATCATACGGGTACTCCAGCAATAATATTTACTCGTCTTGTCAGTCTGTTAGAGCATAGTTAGTAATTGGTTGACTATCGGTTAACTGGAAAACCTGTGTGCTGATGGTTGTAAATGGTGCTAACCACTTGGCTACTCAACACACTGGATAACGCATTTACCATGTAAAAAATAAGGGGCTGCAACTTATTTGATAATTATTTAGACTTTATAAGCTTTTAATCGAAGCTGTGATTTTCGTTGTGCGAGTATGAGCTTACGAGATAAAAGTTCTCAAAATGTGTCACATTAAACTTGCGTAAAAGTTTTTATTAAAAGAAATTTCTCATCATACTCTAGATCAAAATGAAGTAAAGTGTGATTTTACCGGCAGTTTTTTGGAGTCAACCCAAAGTTCGGCGAAAACCTAGGAACAAACATGGACATACAAACTTACATCTTTTATCAATGTCGAGTCAAATTCTAGGTGCTGCCTGTACCATCAAAAATAAAAGAGTCGGACAAATGCGAATAAAATTTTTCTCGCCAATGGTTCCGTGAATGTAAAAGAACACAATATTAAAAAATATGGAGGGGCTGAAATCTCACAGCTCTGAGATATCGAGACTTCGGTCCGGGTTAAAGATTTTGATATAGTTTTCGGCAAAAACTTTTGGGCAGCGATGTTGATATACATCTCATACATACTCTTTGTTAAAGTACAAGTATTTTTTATCTCTGTTTAAAAATTTATTACAAAACTAACACGAAACATCAATACGTTGCCGGAAAATTATAATCAAAATTCCAAAAATATTATTAAATTAAATAAAATCAAACTTTTTTTAAAATTCCAAAAATATTCTAAAAATTAGAATAAAATCAAATATTTAAACTTTTCCTAAATTCCGATAATATTCCAAAAATTCTTAAAAGTTCAAACTTTTCCAAAATTCTAAAAATATTGCAAAAATTATTACAAAATCAAAAATACAAACTTTTTCAAAATTCCAAAAATATTTCAAAAACTATAACAAATTCAAAAATTTCCATGTCCAATTTCATTTTCAATTACATTTACGTCATAAAAACAGCTACATTTTTTTTCCAAAAAATTGGCTAAAATAATAAATGAAATCATTTTTTGACAAACTTATAATGTCATAATTCTCTATAATAATAATAAAATTTCATGTCATACAAACAATTTTATTTTTTTCTAAAAAAATTGGGAAAAAAATAAATAAAAACCTTGCTTTTGACACACTTGACAACATTTTTTTGACAAACTTATAATGCAATAATCTAGTTTTTGATCTCACATACCAATCCCCAACATCAAGATTTCTCCAAATTTAATGTTCCTACTCGTAATCACTTAAAATGAACGTTTTTTAAGACAAAAATATGAAAATTTGCTATTTTTGAGAAACATAATGATTTTTTTGACACACTTCCGGTACAGTTATCGAACGCAGCGGCCTTTCAGACCTGTCCCTTGAGTATACCTATTTTTAGAAAAAAAAATTTTTTGAAATTCCTCCAGCGGTTTTCCCTGCAGCGTAGGTAATGACGGCCGGCCGGCCGACAGACAGACATACATTTTTTTTTGCTTTTTTAGAATCAGTAGGTCCTAAAACGTCGAGAAATGCCAAAAAAAGTGGGGGTAAGAATTTCACTTTGAGCTCATGAATGTAATACTTAGGTCTTTCAGACCGAAGTAATAATTGATATAAAGTTGTGTTGTAAAATCTTTTGTTGTAAAAACAAAGAAAAAAACACTGAAGTTCTATGGTAGACCCCATTTTGAAAAGAATTTAAATCTTCCATATGCATGTGAACTCGAATGCGTTTGTTCAGTTAAAAATTACCTAAATAGCGACAGGAGGTTATAAAATGCGAAAATATAAAAATACCGATTTCGAAAATCGCTTTGTCTTCAAGTACCATATCCGTTTTCTTACTGGAATTCTCTATAACTGTACCTAAGTATTTTATTTTTTCAACTTTCCCATTGGACTATCTTAAGATTGCAATTCGATGTAAACCATATGTTTTGTTAATGTTTGCTATAAAACCATATTTTTCACAACTAGCGACCAATTTATCGACTATTAATTGTAGGTCGGCAAAATTGACTGCTATCAGGACTGCATCGTCGTCGAACTTTATGTTGCTGATTTCCTTCCGTTTATGCAAATGCCGGTGTACATTCACTGATTAAGTCATTAAAGAATTTGTCGGCATATGCGTTGAACAATGAAGCTTGCCTTACGTCGCTTTTGATTTCGATTTTTGAAGTTAACTTCTTTAAGCGCACCACATACAGATTTTTCCGTAGATAGTAAGTTAGTCTGATCCGTCATGCTTTAAAGTGAAATGCTAAAAATAATAATAAATAATAATCTATCATTTCTTAACGTTTCAAATTGCGTTGTGGATATCGTGCTCGACTGATGTGCAGTAGATAGTTCAATCCCTGGTGTAGTACATATTTTTTTTTGTTTTTTTTTTTAATTTTTATTAAGTACCATTAAAATTATTTTTATTTCTTACAGTGGCAAGATGTTGTAAGTAACTTGTAAGTAACTTGTAACTTTTGACGATTCTATCGCATTTTACGCTAATCGGTATGCTGTAACACAAAACGACTGTCGATTATCGTATTTACGACAGTCGTTTTGTGTTACAGCATACCGATTAGCGTAAAATACGATAGAATCGTCAAAAGTGATGTTACAACATCTTGCCACTGATATCTAAAACGACATTTTCCGGATTATTTATGGTACAAAAAGTTGAACTTTAACGTCCTAGGACTTTATAAAATTTTATAAAAGAAAAATTTATAAAAATTTTATAAACTTTAACGTCCTAGGGTTAAAGTTCAACTTTTTGAGCAAAATTTACAACTCATTTCTTTTTATTTTAATAAATTTCCAGTATGAAATAAAACTTTGTATTTACCTCAAACGAAAAGTGTTTTTAAAGGCACTCATTAGTAATTTCGACCTCGTCTAGACGCCTCGGTCATAAACAACTAGCTCGTACTTTACAGTTTCACTTTTCGTTCTAGATAAATAAATAACTATTTTTTTATTTATGAATTCATAAAAATAATAAAAATTTCTTTATACGAATTTTAAAAAATTGATCTATAACGCAGTTTTTTAAAGTTATATTGCTACTGTCTTTTGCAATTTGCATTCAAGTCATCATGCTAAATAAATATTGAATATATATAAAATTGAAAGTATGTATGGCTGTTTATCCTTTATGCATTAATACATTAATCATCATGAAAATTTATGAAGTTGTTGTGTACGCTTTATTTTTGCTTTTTATTTAACTATAGTTTTAAACGGTTGTTTGCTTTGATCAATGTTTTTTTTATTGTACATAATCTTTATGAAATTAAAAATAACGTAAGAAAGATAGTATAACCTGAAACAATTACATTTGCATATCAAAATTATTTGTATTGGAATTTTATCATCTTCACTAAATATGTTGTCGGTTTGCAATTGTATGTAATACATGTTTCTAAAATTAAGTGAAGACTTAATACTTGTAACTTGATAAAATCGATTATATCGATTTAAAGCTCACAATTACGAGACGGAAATCGTATAAATTCTTTACAAAGAAGCATAGCTTATGCATGATAAATAAAATAATTAAAAATGGTGGCACTTAGCCGATAGTGATTTGCAAACGGAAACAATGCGCATTAATACCAATGAATTTGCTTAGCTTTCCGCAGAAAGATTTGTAAAATTTAAACTTGTTGATCTATGGGTGTGACAACCACGCGTACTTTAGTACCTGCTATTGGCATATGAGTGCTATTTTGACAATTATTTGGTTTACATTGTAAGGTTAGTGTGTGTAGTTAGCGGTTTATCGTTCTGACTTGTTTCTCATTTATTCTACTAATATGATCCAAATACTACTAATACGATATCAATTGATTGCGATTGCCAATGAATTTTTCATTTCTGCCGTGCGGTCTTAAGCACACTCTCTGTTTTTTTCTACATTTCTATCTAAAGTACTAATGAAGTACTTTAGAGGAGAAGTTTCCAGTACAGATTTATGCTTATTCTAATATCTTTTTTGTCTAGTCCTTTTTTCCTTTCTAGTCCTTTTATCATGTTTACTTTGTCCAAAGTTTTTTCAAAGTCCATAAAGCAGCTGTGAATACCGACGGCTATGTCACGGTATGTGAAATTGTGTGCCGCTTACATATATCTGTTTCAAGCTTTTTATATGTTCTTTCATGTATGATTTTTGAAAACAATTTTTAAACATGACTCATTAGACTTATCATTTCGTAGTCATTGCGCACATGCTTTTTTCGTTATTGTGATAAAAATCGACTTCAACCCTTCAGACGGTATGATGCCCGAGACATATATCGAATTGAATCTCTCCACTAATATTTTAAGCACCTTTCGTCGACATGGTCCTTGGTCGGAACTGGGTTCCGAGTACTTCTGGGGCGTAGACTCGACCATCTTGTCTCTGCAACAACAACAACTAACATTTTAACACTGTCATCATCTAGATTCTAGTAGATTTAGAATTTTGTTTGCAATGTTATCTTGTCCTGTGGCTAGGTGAATTTTATATTTTTTTATAACTTTTCCGATTTTATCAATGATATTGGATCTGATTCTGGGGTTGAGAGTAGAAATTTTGGAAAAAATTATTAACAAGTGTGTGTCATATGAAAAGTGGATTTTTGATTCCAGTCCAAACCATTTTTTTTTGTAATGTGCGAAGGCATAAAATTGTATTTTTGAGACGAACTATTCTCGTGAGCTCGGTAAACTCTCGGTGAGCTGGTTATATTCTCACTAGTTTGACTTTTTTTAATAAGACAGTCTATTTTATTGCCTTTGCTAGTTGCCTATAGATTCAATGAAAATTCCTAACCAACTCCTTGGTGCTGCTACTTAAAATTTATTACCCTCATGCACAAATACTTCAGTTTCCATTAGTTGGAAACTGCCATGGAAATCAATTATTAGTATGCGTAACTTCTAGTCTTTTCTGTGAATCCAGCATGATGTATTCGTATTCCTTAAACCCCCTGAAAGCTCATTACACGGTGCGCACATTAAACGCCATTGTCCAATTGCCCGGGTTGTCGGGATTGATTTTCAACCCTGGCTATTATTGAGGAATGTCCGAGTCCCTGGGGCTCTCCAGTTGTAATAGCTCCAAACCTGAAAAAAACATTTTGTGTCTTGACTCTAAAAAGCTTATTAATCAAACAAAACCTGTGCCAACTTACTGAAATTAAAGAATATCTCGCTACAATTCTTGAAATATTAATAGTAAATCCTTTGAAAACACAAAGAATGGTGCAAATTTTCATCATTTTTTTTTCGTTGCATTAACTCTATATTCATTCAGTCAATAATCTTGCCCATGTTGTGACTTTGCTTAAAGGCGTGCGCACTGCGCATCGAATGATGGATGATCAACATTTAATTGTTCTAAATTCTAAAAATTTACTGTATTCTCATTTTAAAAGATGCGTTTCATTAAAACAAAATTTGTTATTCTTTTCAGGGTACATCTTCCCACACCAACCGTTTAATTCTTCATGGTGGAGTAATCGGTAAAGGTCCACGAGAGCCATCTAAAGAAACCGAACTTCCAGATGTTGATATTCAAAATCTTTTATTGAAAGCATTAACTGCATGTTGCAAAGATGAAAAACATGGTGGAGTAATAATTGGATTTAATACAATTGCCTTGCTCTTAGTTGAAATGGTGTCGCCAGATGTGATGTACAATGGATTACCATGGTTAGAAGAAGAATTTTCAAAAGTAACAATGGAACGGGATTTACAAATAAGACGAACTTTTAAAAATTCACCAATCTTATGGTCGATATTGGAACATGTTGCAACTTATCGACCAGCACTTTGTTTCACTTCGGTTTTGTTTCGCGCACTTTGTGCGTCCGTTCTACATCAATGGCAAGCAAAATCTGTTGAAAAAACAACAAATTTATTAAAATCAGATTTAATGTTTGTCACTGTTAAATTACTTGAAATTATGTCATTAGGTCAATTTATTCCACCACCATTAAGCTTTTTTCATTGTGTTATCGAGCATTTTGAACCAAGTGAAATTGCAGTTGTACTAAAAGAATGTATATGGAATTATATGAAAGAAAATGTTCCATCTCCGTTACCGTTTCAACGTGATGCAAATGGATTTCAATGGAGAGAAGTACCGAAAATCAAAAGTCGGATTAAAGACGATATTCTTCGATACATGATGGAAAGAAAACTACCACAATTAGGCAATTATTACTATTCCATGTTTGTGCTACCGGATAAATATGAAAGCTTACAACAAATCGAGGATGTAAATGTTGCTCTTCCAGGGCCGTCCAATGAAAATAAAACAACAGAAAAAATTTAAAAAAGATTGTTTATTTTGGAGTAATTTATATAAAGAAACTATACAAACTATCTATACAAATCTGTCGTAGGCTTTAAAAAAAACATGAGAAGTATTCTATTTTGGTTTTTCGTCACAAATCGTGGGGAAATCTCACACTCTGAGAAAGTCTTTAACGTGGCTGAGGATTAAAAAACTTCGTTCCGGTGGAAATCTCTTTTACGTAGTTTAATAACTTGCCAAACATATTTTGTTGTTTATTTCTTGCTTAAAACAAAACAATTGCAAACAACAACAAAATTGTGTTGTTTTTAGTAAATACACATGGAAAATCATTTGAGTTTCTAGAAAACATGAAGCGAAAACAAAATAAAATTTGAAAACAATGTTTTCCATATCATCCGGTAAACTAACAACAAAAATACCTTATATTTGGCATCCCTTGTAGGGACACCATATTTATTATTTGGAAACTATAAGAAATTGTTGCGATGCAATCAATGAAAGAAAAAGATTAACAGGAAACGTATAGTGCTGAGAAAAAAATGTTAAACTATTTTTGTAAAACAAACTAAACCCACCGCAATCGGTTTAATGTTTTTTTTAAATTATTATTCATTACTTTAATTTTTCCGCCGGATGTCAAGACCTGCATCATAATAACAAGCTTCTAAATAAGGTAATACAGTTGAACGTCGATATTCATCACCTTTTAAAGGTGGGATTGGGATAATAGTTCCTATTTTTTCTGGCGCCAATAATACCCATCTGTAAGGTTATACAACATTAATTTAAAAATTAAAATTTATCCGTACCATTACTTACAAATTATTTCGAATATCTTTGATACTATATCTAATTGTTGGTTCCGATTGTAGCATTCCGAAAACTAACTGTGATAAGTTTTTATCTAGTTCGTAAAGAAAATTGGGCACCTCCCATTGCTTTTTTCCGATGTTTTCTAATAATAAGATAAGATTATTGCCTTCAAATGGATACAATCCTGTCGTTATATTAAATCTGAAATTCAAATTTTTTCGATATTTACAATCCCAAATATTTATTCAAATATTTATACTAACAATGTCACACCGGAGCTCCATATATCAACTTTAAAACCGGAAAATGATTTCTGATCATTAACGATTTCAGGAGGGTGAAACGCTGGGGTTCCGCGTCCTAAGGTACAGATATCGGTATATGAAAACATATCTATTGCTTCCGCTACACCAAAATCAGATATTTTCAATGTATGATCGAGGGTCAATAATAGATTGCCAGGTTTGATATCTTTATGAACTATCCCCCGACTATGCAAATATTCTAATCCATCAATTAACTGTGAAAAGTATTTATGTGCTTGAAATAATGGTAGCTTTTTTGTTGGGACAGAATCTAACATTTCTTGCAAACTCCCAACACAGTACTCCATAATCAAATACATTTTTTGTTTCTCTTCATTGTACAACACATCCAAAAGTTCGATTACATTTTTATGTTTTAAGATGCGATGTAGTTGTATCTCTTTCCTAGCATTTTGTTCACCATTTGGAATCCGACGCAATTTTCTTTTGGTTAATATCTAAAGGACATAATACAAAAATATTTGCACTTTGTAAATAAGCAAACAATTTAGATTTAGATTTACCTTCACAGCTCTTCTGCTTAACGTTTCAGAATCTAATACTTCTTTCACTTTCCCGTACGATCCTTCTCCTAATATATCTCCCATTACATATTTTCCAACCATTTTAATTGTTTTCTTTTTGGTTTTATCAATATGTGAGCTTTTCACTCGATTATGAGTTAACGACCCTGGATCAATGATTAAATTCTCATTTTGTTGGTTACATATATTATTGCTTTCATCATCCTCATCAGTATATTTGTAATTTTTATTAATTAATAAGATTTCTGGTTTACTATTTGGTTCATCTAGTACAGAGATTTGTGAATTTGACTCCATTTGTGAACGAATAAAATTTCGTGACATGTAATACGTAATCGTACGAATTTTAATTTTTATACTCATATTTTTTTAACAGTCTACTAAGATCCAAATTCGACATTTACTGGTGATGCCAACAGAGTGGCTTTCAAAAAATTTTACCTAAATTAACAACAAGGATTGATGTATGTAGAAATAGACTACCACTCCTTGGCCATATCACTGGATGGTATTATTTCCGGTATATTTTCATATGATAGTTAAACACGACGTATTCCTGAATATTTCCATTCGGTACGTCGGTTTGAAGTCCATAATTAATAGCCGTGTTTTGGTCTGTATCTAATGCTCATTGAGAGACTAGATCCCTTCTTTTGATTAAGATTTGTTTAATATTTTGTTTGTGGATTTAGAAAATATACAAATATATTTCGCTCCAATTTTTTAATATACTGTGGTAGAGACAAATATAATTTTAGGAGAATCTACTTAATATTTGTTGTTGATTATATGTAACTTGTGATCAGGTATACTAATGGTTGGGTTTTCGTGTTAAAATACATAAATGAGAAAAAGTGAACATAGCATAATTTCCCTGTTTGTTTGATCAGCTTTGATTCCTTCTCTATGGACAAGAGACAAGGATATTTTCGCTCCCTCGTGTTTTTCATGCTTCTGTAAGGTGATCCATTTTATCACACATGACCCGCTCCTCACCCGAGTGCAAACCTTTCAATTATAATGCTGATCGCTTCATTCTAGATTTCGGATACTAGTCCGTAATCGTCTACGTATATGTATCGTGGTTCTTAAAATCGAAGATTGTAGAAAAAAATTACTTGTTTGCATACTACAATTTTGTTACCTTGGCTGCAACTCCTACCTTTGTTTAGGTTTGTTTTTGAACTTTTATCGTGATCGGTTTTTTATTTCGGTTTTATTATTTATTTCGTAACGAGATTATGGAAGTTTTCGAATCTATAAGACAGGTTTAATGTACGGTTACATAACAAAAATGACGCCCAACGTGGGGCTTAAAAGTGGCGCACTGAGCGAAGTAAATGCATAACGCTTAGAATGTGAGGCATTATCTGCGGTTGGATTCAGATGTTTCCAAAAGTATGATTACATAAACAAATGGCGCCCAACGTGGCGCTTAAAAGCCAAAAATAATTTTCTTATTTGCTTGCCACAATTTTTTGGAAAGGAAATCAATTAACTCGCGGCAATAGATGCATTCTAGCGCAATTAAGATCCGGGATCACGAACATTAAATAATTGAATCGACCCCCAAGCTATTGACAAATGTCCCGCATATGAAGGCACACCACATGCTGTTGAATACTTACATGTCCAGAGAAACCGACGAACTTGACCAAGAAACATCTTTGGTACCGCCCAAAGGCTGTAGCAGAGTTCCTGGTCTAGAAACGGAATCGAACGAGTAGCACTGTGTCAACAACAACAAAACGCCATTATCCTCTTATGGTTCACTTTAACGGCTTCTTTTTCAAGATCTATAAAAACAAGTATGAACGTCTACGTCCAAGTTCCTGCATCTTTGTACTTTTGGATTAGCGTGTTAAACATAACCGGCACCTACCTAATTAAATCCAGTCCGGAGTAGTTTCCTGATGCCTTCCTCATTGTGACCTTATTCTTTGTGCAATAATGTTTACAAATTTCAAGAAAAAACTTAAATTGAAAAAAAACTTTCCATATCGGGCAGATAAAAAATCTTATTCCCCAAAAAATATTCCATATAAACAGCAATAAAAACTGGATCAAAAGATCTTTTGGTGTTAGTCAGTAAATTTAAAGTGAATTTAAAGTGATTTAAAAGTGCATTTAAAGTGAAATTAAAGTGAATTAAAAGTGAATTTATTTATTTATTTACAATATTATAGATATAAGGCGATAGCCCATAACAATGTACAGAACTAAACTAAAGAAAAATAAATATAATTCAATCATAATCCATTTAGCATAAATTCATTAGTATTAAATAGTCAGCATAAAGCTCACCACTGGCAAATTCCTATGCTAGACCATATTGGATCGGCATAGGAGTTGGAGGCATAACATCGAAGCTAAGAAGCATAAATCGGAAAAATTTAGTGAAATTGGCCCGCAATATTGCACAAGAGAACATGGTAAGCAGCAAGCTTCAACTTGAACCAATAGACAAGGCAGAAAGTCCAGGAGGGAACCAGTAAGAAGGCGTCATGCAACGAAAAAAAAAAGAAATGGATAAGATATTAGGCGGAGATAGTTCTATAACAGAAAAAGCTCTGGTAGGTTTAGAGTAAAATAGAAAATTTGAATTAGAAGGAGCACGAGGAAATAGAGGAGGGAGGAGGAGAAGGAGAGGGACAGAGGGGGGGAAATAGGAGAAGATTTAAGATCTTGGAGTCCCAGTAGAAACAAATATCAGACAGCAGGCAGGCAGAAGGTAAAAACAACAGTGCACCATAGCACAACATAATTCAACAATATCCACAGTAAGATTAAACAGTCGCAAGGGTCAGTGAGTTAAGGTGGTCAATCAGCCGCTTTGTGAAAAGAGACGGGGATAAGCTAAACCTCTTTAGGGACTGCGGCAATGAATTAAAAAGCTTGATGATCCTTACAGAATAGGACTTTGCCCAAAGATCACAACACACCCTTGGTACCACAAAATTGTGCTGCCGTCTAGAATTTCCCATGACAAACCACCTCAGTAGATACGAAGGAGACTGAAACTTGACAAGGCGATAGAAGTGAGAGAGGAGTCGCACACTGGCATGATCTGCAAAGGAAGTCCCAAGAAGATCGTGGACAAAGGGGGATACATGATCCCTAGGCTTTAAATTATAAACAAATTTGGTAGCATAATTACCATGAAGGTATCATTCGTAGAACCAGACACAACTTCAAGACCATAGTCAACAAGGGGTAGTATAAGTGACAGTACCAGCTGCTTCCTTATATGAAATGGCAAGTAACAACTTACACTACGAAGGCTCCTTAGAACACCAGTAATTTCACCAACAAGTGAGTTAACATGCGGCTTCCAATCCAACCTGTCATCAAAAACAACGCCCAGATTTTTTGCTTGAGATGAGAAGGGTATAACATCACGACCCATCTGAATAGATGCGCTGTTGGTAGCTGCTCAAAGGCAGGAATTGTAGAGCAATGCTTGCGACTTGGTAGGATTCAACGAAATCCGATTTTCAAGGGCCCACACCAGAATAGACTTGAGATCACTATTAATTTCTTCAATACAGCCATGTAAATTAAACCGGGGCCTAGCATGGAGAATCTGAACATTATCAGCAAAAAGATGAACCATAGAGAAGCGACAGGACTTAGCAATATCGTTGATAAACATTGAGAACAACAGGGGTCCCAAAATGGAACCCTGCGGAACCCTTAGCAATGGGAAAGTTCATCAGAGATAACATCCAGAGAGCAAACAGACTGGTACCTTCCTGTTAAGTATGAATACATCAAATTGCAAGCACTGAAGGAGAAAATAATTGAATCTTGAGCTTAGCCACCAGGAGAGAGTAATCCACCGAGTCAAAAGCCTTGCTGAAGTCAAGTAGCAAAAGAATAGACACTATTTTCTTATTAGTGTTGAGTCTTATTTGGTCAGAGACATCCAACAATGTCGAGGTTGTATTATGCCGCTTCCTAAAGCCAGATTGCCTACTATACAGGAGGTTAGACTTAGCTATATGGTCAGAAATTTGTATATAAATGAGCCTCTCAAAAACTTTGGACAAAACTGGCAAGATGCTAATGGGACGAAAATCAGTACTATTTTTTGGGGGAATAGGAGCACCTTAGCCAGCTTCCAGGCCGCTGGAAAACGACCCACCATGATAAAATATTTAATGATGTGGCAGACATGGGGAACCAGAGAAGGAAATATTAATTTTAAAAATTTAAGAGTAATATTGTCAAGACCAGCAGCATTGGAGCCAATCATGGAGAAAGCCGCCTCCACTTCATCATGTGTTACAGGCTGAAACAGACAGGAGCATTCAGATTCGGGGAGACCAATATCTAACCTGACTAGAGGAGGAAATTGATTTGGGCTGACAAATGACTTATTAATCTGATTGAGTTCAGCCTCACTGTGGGACTCAGAGTCCTCTTGAGACTTGATCAGGCCAATATTCGTAATCTTTCTCCACAGATTATTCATCGTCAGTTGGACTAAACAATTTAGTTCCGAGATCAATTTTCGCCCTGCGTACCATTGATCTAAAGCGGTTACGGTAAGAACAGTAAGAATCCCAGTTATAATGGGAGCCATCATGGAGATAAGCCGCATAAGCAAAGTCACGCAGGGCTTTAGTATTACGCATCTCTGATGTGAGGACGATAGTAGTCACTTTCTGTCCACTCACAGAAACAGTTGGAACAAACCTGCCAAAGAGCGATAGCAGAACATTATTTAGGTAGTCCAGCTTTAGATCAATATCAGTAGAAGAATAAAGTGGATCAAAATCCAACGAATTGAACTCAAGTAGCAGGGCCTCAACATTGGTACGACTGTAGTCTGGCACATTCTTACGAGCAATATAGTTGTCTTTATTGATGGCAAGCGACAGGGTAATAAGGGCATGGTGAGAAATACCTGGTACCCAGAACTGATTGCTTTCTTTAACAAGTGAGCTGTCACTAATCATGAAAAAGTCTATGCAAGAGGCAGATGTGTAGGAACCAGATTCCTGTTCAAGCTAATCCAACAAAATTAATATCAAATTGATGTTTAAATAATAAATCAACATTATTAGCAAACGTATAACATCGAGCAATTTTGTATGTAAAAATAAAAGAAAGATTAAAATAAAGAAAATATAATTTAAAATGAAATAAATAGAATAATGATTTTTCTAATCATAAGTTGGTTTTTCTAAACTTATGAATATGTGTGCGTGGATTGAGGAATATTGAGAATGTTGTGTCTCACCTTTTAATATATGATTAATATTTTGGCCTCACCAATATTTTGATATAAATTTATTATGTAATTCGAATTTTGGATTGTATAAAATTAAAAAGAATTTATCATTCTGTTCTTACCCTTTCGGTACTTACAATTTAAAACTGGAGTGTTTCTTTTTCTTAATATAAATTGCTAAAATTAAACATTGTGTACTTTTAATTAAATATTAAAATAAAGTTTCAAAAGTGTAAAATAAAATTAAAAGTTATCTTGTTATTATAAAATATAAAATTTGTATAGTTTTATTAGTTATAAAACTATAAATGGTGACCCCGATTTGGACAATCAACTAGCGGATTTTATATTAAAGTAAAAACAACACTATTTAAAAAAAATTCAGGCCGTGTTATTGGAAATCTGGTGCAATATAGCATTGCATCAGATAACAGGTAACTACCTTAAATTAAAGTACTTTAAAGAGCATTTTAATCAATACCGATATATATTTTTTGGGTACTATACAAACAACGGTAAAATACCGCAACAGCTGTAAATATTAAAAAATTATTATAAAGCCACGAGGGATTTCAAGAAATAAAATTTATTTTACTAACCGTGTGGGACATTTTTATAAAAATAAAAACTATTTTGCCGTATGCTGAGGAAAATTAATACCAACAACCAGTTGGATTAGGATTTAACAAATTAAATCAAGACAAAACAGAATTCAAGAATCAACTCAACTACATCAGCTATTAGGAAGAAATAGGGTGAGTCGCAATCATTTTTTTTATATTTTTCAATTCACGCCATTGAATAATAAAGGCAACAAAAAAAGTTTTGTTTCATTTTTATATTAAATTATATTTAACATTATAATTATATTTGATTATATTTTCTTATATGTTGAAAATTTTTTTTATTATTGCGGTCGTGTTTTGAGCAACAAAACTGCTCGAATTCATTATTGATTATATATTTACAAAACGGCTCGATTATATTATTTGCGATTATATATACATTTTTAAAATTTTTTTTTGGATTTGATTACATTTTTTTTTTCGGCGTTTTTAAAGAAAAAAAATCACATATACACATTTTTTTTTTGGATGTGATTGAAAATTGGTTTTGCGTTTTAATTTTGTTTTTTTTACAATTCCGTTATCCTGCAACTGTTTTACTTAAATGAGTGAAACAGAGTCAGACTCAAGTACAAAACGTATTTTACGGTCGACTGTGGAACAAACCAAAGAGGTAGGAAAACCACTACCAGTACCACCACATAAAAATAAAAAACCAAAACCTGAAAGGAGTATGGCGACAATAACACTCCCAGATTTTATCGAATCGGACCCAGGGTTGTGGTTTTTGTTAGTAGAAAACTTATTCGCTACAAAAGACATTACCGACGACAAACAACAGTTCGGCGCAGTGTTAGCTTCACTAAAACCAAAGGTTCTTGCTATCGTTCGCCCTCTTTTGATAAATCCTCCCACAGAAAATCGCTATGAAACTCTGAAAGCTAAAATCATTAGCTTACTTTCAGAATCAGAGCAAATTAGAATCGAAAAACTGTTAAAAACCGTAGATATTGGCAATCAAAAGCCTTCTTCATTCTACGACCAGCTACTTCTTATAGCTGGGGATTCTACCGCGGTCACACCTGAGCTTATTAAAAATCTCTGGCTCGCTCGACTTCCTATAGGTGTGAAAACTGTCGTCGTTGCAGTACAGAGCGACGACATCCAAAAATTGCTACCAGTCGCGGACAGGATTTGGGAAGCAATTAACGGTTCCCCTTCTTGTGGTAATATAAACCAGTCTAATGTCGAAAAGGCCAATGCACCTTCGACATCTACAGAGATCTGGCAACAACCACAACATCCATTTGAGAAGATGTTAGAACAACTAACATCTTCTTTTAACAATATGAAGTCACGTCTAGACAACTGGGAAAACAACTTCCAGAGGTCAAGATCTCGATCACCTTCTAGGTACTCGTCTTTTCGACGAAACAACTTTAGACCTAGAAGCAGATCACCTTCATCAAAAACAATTTGTTGGTACCATCGAACATTCGGACCGAAAGCTGCAAGATGCGTAGGAAATTGCTCCTACAAATCTTCTAGCTCCGTAAACATCACACCGAATTCGGGAAACTAACTGTTCCTAACGTGAATACGGCTAACGTTGGGATACAGACTACAAGCCGTCTGTTCGTCAGGTGTTTCAATACGAATCTTGAATTTCTTATTGACACAGGCGCTGATGTATCAGTGATCCAGTGTCAATCTTTTTCAAACCTAATTAAAGACGAACACAATGTCCTGACAGCCGCTAATGGATCTATGATCCACACTTTTGGTACTAAATTATTGAATTTAGATTTGGGTCTCCGTAGAGAACTACGGCATACATTTGTCGTAGCATCAGTAAGTAAACCTATTATAGGTGCTGACTTTCTGACCAAGTTCTCATTAATTGTCGATCTAAAGCGTAAACGCTTACTAGATACAAGTACACAGTTAGCAGTGAATACTATTTCGTGCTCTGATAGTACGCCTTCACTGCGACTGTATAATATTCAAGGAAGTTATGGAGACATGCTCCATGACTTCCCATCTCTCACTCAGGAACCCAAATATAACGCTCCAGTCAAACACAACGTGGTTTTTGTTTGTTTGTTTTATTTATTTAATCTATATAATTCAAATACATATAATAGTTGACAATTATAGATATATTAGTATATATTGGTATTCGTTAGTATATCGAATTATACTTGTGGCCACCCCAGTGACAAAGTCCTTAAAGGAGTAGACCACAAAACCTAATCTAAATCTAAAACTAAACAAGCCAAAAAAGAAATTTGTTTTAGTATTTTCTCTTTTTCTTTCTTTTTTTTTTATTGTTTGTAGTATAAAAAAGGTATTACTAATTTTAAATTTGATGAAAATCAATTTGGTATAGAAATTTATTTTAGAAATTAACATTATAAATATAAGTAGGTATATATGAAAATGAAAAATGTAAGTATGAAAGTCAGTTATTTAAATTTTATGTTTGATACGTGTGCATAATCGCGAAGTTTAATTTAATTTTTCGTTAATGAGCTTGTAGTCAAAAGCATTGGATGGACTTAAAGTTTTACGAATTAGAAAAACAGAGAACGGAAATGGAAAGTATTAACTAACATAGTTGTTTTTAAAAAGAAACCGTTTTATGTTTAATTCTGTGAGAAGGGTTTGTTTGACTTTTCTTTTAAATACGAAATTACTTGGCGAATTTTTTACAGTTTCATCCAGTGCATTGTAAAGGTTTGGTCCAATATGTGAAATTCGCTTTAAGCCGGATACCGTGCTTGCTGAGGTTGTTCTTAGGTTAAGATAATTTCTGGTGAAGTACTGGTGTTGTGCTCCAGCAAATTGAACCGTATGGTGGATGTTACCTATAATAGCCTGCCTAACAAATATATTCAGTTGTAGCTCTTGCAATCCTTTGACAGGCAAAACATTTTTGGCGACATTTACATAGAGATCAATTGTAGAGTATAAGCGTGGAAGATTAAATACCGTTTTCAATGCTCTATTTTGGAGAACTTGCACTAGTTTCAAATATCGTGAACTTGCAGCGGCCCAAATTGATACTAAATAATTGAGGTGACTGTGAATTAGTGCAAAATAGATCTTTAGAAGAATTGATTTGGACAGGAATGATCTAACTCGGTACATCATTCCAACTGCACTAGATATTTTTGTGCATACGTGTTCAATATGTTTCTTCCATGTGAGGTGAGAATCTAAGTATAAGCCAAGGTATTTAAAGCAATACACTCTTTCCAAAACCACCCCATTTAACTGTGCGTTTAAGTTACTGTCAATTTTTTTGTTTGGAGAATGAAAATGGATATATTTTGTTTTGAGTTGGTTCATAGTAAGCTTGTCTTGCTCGAAATATTTTGATAGCGTTTTAAGATCTTCGTTCAAGTTAAGAATATTATTGCTATCATTGGTCCCGCCATAGAAGATTGCTGCATCGTCTGCATAGAGGCGAATTTTTCCTTTCAGCTTAAGATACCCAAGATCGTTTATAAATATTAGAAAAAGAAGGGGTCCTAATACACTTCCTTGGGGAACACCAACCGATACAGCTTTCATGTTGCTAGAGGATCCATTCATTGATACGAACTGTAGGCGATCAGAAAGGTAGCTTGCAAACAAATTATATGCAATACCTCTAACTCCTGCATCAGATAATTTTGAAAGCAAAGTTTTGTGATCTACGGTATCAAAGGCTTTAGTTAGATCAATGAAAAGTCCTGTTACAATTTTTCCACTGCCCTGATCAAGATGAGAATAAAGTTCATCCAAAAGCTCTATTGTTGCTACAGTTGTATTTGATCCTCTACGAAACCCATATTGTTGTATACAAAAAAATTTTTTCCTGTCAAGAAAATTGAAGAGTCTACAGTAGAGAATTTTTTCGAAGATTTTATTAACATTTGGAAGTATGGATATCGGTCGATAGTTATTACAAAGCTCATGACTTCCACCTTTATGAATTGGTGTAACTTTTGCAACTTTTAGGGCATTTGGATACACACCAGCTTCCATAGAGCGATTGAACACGAAGGATAAGACATGACAAATTACGGTAGAACACTTTTTTAATATTAGGTTTGAAACACCGTCTAATCCTATGCTCTTTTTAGGGTCCAATTTGTTAAGGATTTCTAGGATCTCTGTGTAGTTGGTGGGGTGCAGAAACATACTTCTGGTGCTAATATTTTCCCCAAGGGATCGTCTGGTGTGATTTGGAACAAATGATTTTGCTAGGTCTGCTCCTATGTTTGCGAAAAAAGTGTTAAGCTCATCTGAAATTTCTTTAGGACATGTGGTTTGTTCAACTCCGTTTTTCTTGCATAGTCTTCGTATGACGGTAGAACTTTTTTTACGACCTAGAATAGAATTTAGTTCTTTCCAGATTTTTTTAGTACTATTATTGCACCGAAATTTTTTTTCGAAATATTGACGCTTCAGACTTTTTTTTAAATTGCGTATTGTAAGACTTATTCTGTTAATTTTCTCTGTCAAAATTGTTGCTATTGGCGGTTCTTTTTTTCTGCGGGAAATTAGTTTTTTTTTTATATTGCTTAATTTAATGACCTCATCATTAATCCACGGACACATATTAGACTTTGAATATTTCCTCTTCCTTTCAACAATTGTATTTCTGCTTACAACTGATTTAATTGTATTAATAATGAAGTTCATAAGGTCGTGTGGGTTCATATTTTTATATACCGCTGTGTTTGCGAAAATATTGACAAGCTCGTTATTTACTGAATGGAAATTCGTTTTTTTAATAGTATAATATTCGTCATTATTTTCACTTTTGTTATTAATTGCTGGAAGGAAGCTTAAAATGGCGCAATGATCGCTTATTTCTCGATTTACAGTAAAATTTGTTACATTATCAAAATTACATACGATATGGTCTATTATTGAACAGGAGGCAGGTCTGGTTATTTTGGAATTCATTACTGAATAACCATATGATGAGAGTAGGTTTTTATAAGTTTGCGTTGTGGTATTATTTAATTTAATATTTATATTAAGGTCGCCTATGATTATATGAGACTCAGCTTGAACAGATCTTAAAACGTCTTCCAGATTGGAAAATAAAATTTTGTTGTCGGATAGCTTGGGTAGATATATTGAAGTTAAGAAAAGTTTCGGTAATTTTTGACTAGGTAGGATTAGTTCTAAGTGAATAAAAGAAGCTGCCCCATTGTCAATTTTTATCTCATTATATGAGACACTGTCTTTAATATAAACTGCTATGCCAGCGCTGCTGTTATCTCGACAACAGAATACACCTTGGTAACCTGGAATCTGATAAATTCCAGTTTGACCCCTTATAAACCACGTTTCGCAAGTTGATATGACTGTTGGTTTTATACATAGTTTACTCAAATAGAGAAGGAAATTATCAAATTTTTCTAGACGCGAAATTCTCTGTACGTTTAGATGAAAAACACTAAATTCATCCTTTGCCTTTGAGATTTTCAGAAAGTCATTCAAATTATGAATATCTTTGCATTGAAAATTATTAGAGGAGTGCATCACATCAACATAAAATAGAATGTAACTTTTTTAAGAAAAGTATGTTACTTTATTATTTTGTTACAAAATGAAGAAAAAATAGTTAAATATTAATAACAGGGATAAGAACTAATCTGTTGTAATTGTTATTATATTACTTTAATTTCTTAACTTAAAAAAAAGTAAAATTTTGTGAGATACTGAACTTCAAAAATTGTGCTACATGACTGTTCAGTTGAATGTTGTTTTATTTAACGGTGTGTTGTGTTGATATACATTTGATATTATGATGCATACAAATTATTTCTGTGTAACTCTATCCAGATGTTTATTTGACATCAATCTATCGAGGTCTTCAATTGATGTTATTCTATGCCATTTATGTGATATTAAGATGCTTATGTACGAACAATTGTTATAAACTTTGGTAACATCACCATTCTTTTTGAGGCTGAGAGCCTTTTTGTGTAGTATTCTTAATGAGTGTGATAGATGGTGATTTATATAAATTTTATTGTTACCGTTGAGTCCAATGTCAGTTATTGTTGGATGGCCATTACTAGTTGCTTTGAGAAGATATTTTGAAAAGAAATTGGCTTTATCTGATTCATATTTGAACTTCACAAAGATTGCTTCAGGAGGTGGTGCGATTCTATCAGATGTAGTTGGATTCTCGTTAATATTTCTTCCATGAATACGGAATGCTACGTCTAGTGATTCAAATTTTATGCTTGACCCCACCGAAGTACCAAGTTTCGTTATGATCGTGGGAAGATGTTCATTTTCGATATAAGGTATTCCAGATATGATTAAATTCAACCTGCGTGAATGTCTTTCTTGATGTTCAAAACGCTCACTCAAGATGTTGTTTGGTATTGCAGCGATTCCCGAAACTTTTGTTATTTCTTCTATGCGTTGGTCGAATTTCTGCTCAAGAATTGATATTTTTTCATCAAAGGTCCTTGTAATTTCAGCTCGTAAGTTCTGGACTTCTGCCATTGTCCTTCCACATGCTTCCTTAAATTTACTATCAATTTCTTGTCGTATTGAGCTGTTGGAGGATTTGAGTTTATCAAACCGCTCATTTACCACTTCCATTACTTCTTGTTTGCTTTTTTCGAGTTTTTCTTCAAATTTTCCATATGATTCACAGATGCTGCTGTAACAGACGTAACAGAACCACGGCATTTTTAGTTCCACAATATATCTGATGTAAAATGCTTCAGTTACGTCTACACAGTTGCGATGAAATATGTAGTTGCATGTGTGACAAGAAATGCTTGTTGGCTCTGTTATGTCAATTTTTTGTTTACATGTTCGACAACAATTTTTTTGTTTATCGGTGCTATTGGTCTTGGATCTAGATGATCTTTCGCTTCCAGGAGAATGATGCAAATACATGTTCAATTTGCTTTTTTTAATGAAGATAGATAAAAGTATATGATGTTTATTACTTATTTTTAAATCTGGATAGATGTAAAACTCACGAAAAAAAAAAAAAAAATTTCAGTTATAAATTCCAGTTTAAAATAAAATGCCTCAAATTAGTTGTATTTCTTTCGATTTGATTTACTTGTTCCATAACATCACCATTATATTTACCAATGTTAAAAAGTTCATGATAATATATGTAGATACACTGATAGCACAAATTATTAGCTCATATATGTAAGTTAAAACATGTTTACGACAAATCCAGTTTTTTTTTTGTTAAGAAAATGTATTTTTTTAATAATTTTATAGTTCATTCAATGTTTTTATAGGTATTAATAATAGATATGTGTAAATTCAACAAATATAGTTCAGTAATACACTGATTACAAACCTTTTAATATAGCTTTGTAAAAGCACCGAAATAAATCTTTCCAAAACGTTATATTTTCATGAGTTTGAGTTAACCTTTTATTAAGAAACTTAAGTCAACAAAACAAATGTGATATTTCCAATTATATTACGGATATTTTGTTTTAAATTGAGATCAACTAAATCACTTTTTTATTGAACACAGTTTTAATTTATTTTCTCAAATTGACACAGATTGAAGTGATATCTATTTATCATTTAGTTTTTATGGTTTTTCATCAATACAGTGACTTCATTATTGACGTCATTATTTTATTGAATTTACAAGGCACTTGATCAATAATTGTTAAAAAAAAAAACTTCACTAACTGTTTCACAAGATTCTAAGCTATATTTTGATCTGAAACTTATAATTTTAACAATAATAATATCCAACAATTAATTCGATTTCTTTGCGAGCAAAATATTTAACAACGTGACCGCAAAACAATTCCATGATTTCAATAATTATTTTTATTTTAATAAATTGATATTTAAATAGAGAGAAAAAGAAAAAACACGTCTGTTCGATTCGGAGGTTGTTGTTATGTTCATCGAATTATCACAAAAGGACAATTACCTTTCTCTCGACCACGTAGACTAGAAGCTACTAAATTCAAAATTGCAAAAGACGAATTTTCGCATATGGCCCAGCTAGGATTGATTAAACCATCCTCATCTTGTGCTTCATCTCCACTACATTTGATTCCAAAGAAGGATCAAAATGATTGGAGACCTTGCGGGGACTATCGACGTCTGAATGATGTTACCATCCCAGATCGATACCCCATACCACATATACAGGATTTTTCCATGCATCTTCACGGATGCACTATATTCTCCAAAATCGATCTTGTCCGGGCTTACCACCAAATACCAGTCGCTGCGGAAGATATCCACAAAACTGCGATAACTGTTCCGTTTGGTCTCTTTGAATTCCTTAGAATGCCTTATGGTCTGAGAAACGCAGCTCAGACTTTCCAGCGTTTTATGGACGAAGTGCTCAAGGGACTAGACTTCGTATTTGCTTATATTGACGATGTTTTGGTGGCAAGTAATTCTCCACAGGAACACCAAAATCACTTACGCATTCTTTTCAAAAGATTATCTGATTTCGATATTAAAATTAAAATTTCTAAATGCGTATTTGGCGTTCCTTCTCTTGATTTTTTGAGCCATGAAATCACAAAGGATGGCATAAAGCCATCCCCAGATCGAATCATGGCCATACAAGATTTTCCTCAGCCAATTTCAGTTCGCCAGGTTCAGCGATTTGTGGGAATGGTAAACTATTACCATAGATTTATACCCCACTTAGCCGAGCTAATTGCTCCTCTACATGGCTATCTTGCTGAACTAGCCAAGATAAAAAAGAAGTCAGCATTTGTCTGGCCCCTCCAATGCAGTACAGCCATTGACAATGTCAAACTGGCGCTTGTAAACTGCACACTCTTGGCTCATCCGTTACAAAATGCAAGCTTTTGTATCAAAACGGATGCTTCAGGTACTGCAACAGGAGCAGTATTAGAACAATTAAACAAAGGAAGTTGGCAACCATTAGGATTTTTCTCCCGAAAACTCTCGCCTGCAGAGAAAAACTACTCTACTTTTGATCGCGAATTATTGGCTATTTTTCTAGCTATTAAACACTTCCGTTACTTCATAGAAGGTCGTATGTTCACTGTGTTCACAGACCATAAACCTCTTGTAACATCAATCGCCTCAAAAACGGAAAGAAGTCCCCGTCAGGCTCGTCATCTTGATTTCATTTCCCAGTTTACAACTGATATTCGACACATCACTGGCACCAATAATGTAGTGGCAGATGCTCTTTCACGAACTGAGGAAATGGCTATCAATTTTACTGGATTAGATGTCGATAAACTCGTCACACTTCAAGAGATCGATCCAGAACTCCAAAATTTAATTAAAAATCCACAGGTCGTAGGTTCTAAATGGAAGTTAGAACCCATCACAACAAAAATGCACAGGAAACCAATTTGGTGTGAGACCTCGACAAAAACATTTCGTCCATACTTACCTGAGTCCCTAAGAAGATCAACATTCGATTCTTTACATGGTCTTTCCCACCCCGGTATAAGAGCATCCCGGAAGATGCTCTCTAAACGTTATTTCTGGCCTTCAATGAGTGTTGATGTTGGATTTTGGTCTAAGACATGCTTATCATGTCAAAGATGTAAGATTCAACGACACACTCATTCAGAATACGGCCAGATACCTGTGCCGTCGGCCAGATTCGAGCATATTCACGTCGATTTGGTAGGTCCTTTACCTCCATCTCATGAATATCGGTATATCATGACTACAATCGATCGTTTCACTCGGTGGCCGGAAGCAATACCTTTGGTGGATGGAACAGCTGAGACTGTAGCAAAAGCTTTCTTAACAAATCATATTTCAAGATTTGGTGTGCCGTTAAACATAACTTCTGATCGCGGAGCGAATTTCGAATCAAAGTTATTTCAGGAACTTATGAACATCATGGGTTCTCATAAAATAAGGACGACGGCTTACAATCCTAAAGCCAATGGAATCGTAGAAAGATTCCATCGACAGCTCAAATCTTCACTTGAATCTCATGGTAATACTACCAATTGGAGTGATACACTCCCCATCGTCATGCTAGGCATTCGGTCTTCGATCAAATCTGATCTAGGGTGTACTCCTGCGGATCTTGTCTACGGACAAAGTCTGAAGATTCCAGGAGAACTATTTATACATCCTGAAGATTCACATCCAATAGAACCAGCGAATCTGGTTGACCATTTACAACAATGGATGCGATCTTTAATTCCTAAAGATACCCGGAAGGATCCTCAGACTAATATTTACGTTCCAAAAGATCTTTTGGAATGCGATTATGTTTTCGTCAGGGTGGATAAGGTACGACCAAGTTTATCACCACCATATGAGGGTCCATTTAAAGTTGTCAGACGATTCCGGAAAAGTTTTGTCGTTGAAATCAAAGGTAAAAACCAGACGATTTCAATTGACAGACTGAAACCAGCATACATGACCGACACAATTCAAAGACAATCACATATCCGAAAAGTAACTTTTCAGTTACCTACGTAACACTCTAACATTATAGCTAAGAACAAAATCAGATGTTAACTCATCTCCTTTTGTTCTTTTTAAAGGAAGGGAGTGTTGTAGGAACCAGATTCCTGTTCAAGCTAATCCAACAAAATTAATATCAAATTGATGTTTAAATAATAAATCAACATTATTAGCAAACGTATAACATCGAGCAATTTTGTATGTAAAAATAAAAGAAAGATTAAAATAAAGAAAATATAATTTAAAATGAAATAAATAGAATAATGATTTTTCTAATCATAAGTTGGTTTTTCTAAACTTATGAATATGTGTGCGTGGATTGAGGAATATTGAGAATGTTGTGTCTCACCTTTTAATATATGATTAATATTTTGGCCTCACCAATATTTTGATATAAATTTATTATGTAATTCGAATTTTGGATTGTATAAAATTAAAAAGAATTTATCATTCTGTTCTT
This sequence comes from Diogma glabrata, assembly GCA_963693315.1. NCBI lineage: Eukaryota > Metazoa > Arthropoda > Insecta > Diptera > Cylindrotomidae > Diogma > Diogma glabrata. The sequence continues at coordinate 63,096 of CAVNZG010000445.1, read as the reverse complement.
ACCCTTTCGGTACTTACAATTTAAAACTGGAGTGTTTCTTTTTCTTAATATAAATTGCTAAAATTAAACATTGTGTACTTTTAATTAAATATTAAAATAAAGTTTCAAAAGTGTAAAATAAAATTAAAAGTTATCTTGTTATTATAAAATATAAAATTTGTATAGTTTTATTAGTTATAAAACTATAGATGATATGTTTGTCAAATTTGTAGCCCCAACACGAGCATGATGTGTTGGACAGCTGTTAGTTACTAAAGCCATGTCAAGCCTCTCACAGAGACTATTACAGATTGCCAGAGAAGAAGAGGACAGCAGGTTAGTATTGAAGTCACCAACCACAGTAACAACCGGGTATCTAGGACTGAATTCGGCAAGAACTTCCTCAATAACGTTAATACCACCAGTGGGGAGATATGTGACATCAACAAGCATAGGCAGACCTCCTACAGTAACCTGAACAAGGAGCATCTCAGCTTCTAGGGTAAGATAAGAGTGGACAAGTTTGGATTGAAATTTACGGCTGACATACAGAGCCATACCACCACCACGTCTAACTGGTATATCCAGTCTGTGGATACGATAACCCTCGATAACAACAGCAGCATCGACCATATTGTTTGAACCAGGTTTCCAACACAGGAACCAGGGAAAGGTGACTACTCTTTACTATGTGTCTTACTTCATCAAGCTTAGACGAGTTGAGCCTGGGATTTAAACTTTGTGCATTGAGATGGCCAATGTTAAACTGGTCAACAAGACGGTTCATGATGCTAAAAATCGTGCTATGTGCACCAGTTGACCGATCCATGGGTCTATCTGGCATAAAAATAATGGCAAGAAGAAAACCTGGGACAAGAGTGAGGGAGGTTATATGTTTAACGGTTATATGTTTAACAAAAGGTTATATGTTTAACAAAAATAAAAATTTTTAAGGATAAAGTAAGAGATCAAACAGACGAACAGTGCAGGATGCAGAGAAAAAGAAAAGTACAACAATTTTCAAGAATAAAATAACAAAAACAGGATCAGAGCCTGGAGACCATCATTCAGAGATAGGAAACTGGGACTGCAGAGACTGGAGGTCATCTGTGTCAAACGGTAGTCCACTGCTAGGTACAACGCGAACCGATGCCAACCCCACACGAAAGCTGACAATCAGCATTTTCTTCTTAATCACTCGTGAATACTTAACAAGAGCAGCCAGCCTAGGTGGTAGATTATCATTGAGGTATATAGCAGATTGATATCAGGAAAAAGATCCGAAATCATTAACCTCTTACCCCTGAAGTATTTCGCCATAATATTATCACGAATATGAGTGTGAGAGATGGTAGCAACAGCGGAGGTCTTGCCCATATTAAACCATCTACAGATAACAACCTGCGTTTTATCAAAAGTTATTTCACAAAATTGGAATACCCTAACGACTGTGTCCAGGAGGTCGAGATTAGAATTAGGGAGACCAGAAATGATGATGTCATTTCTTCTTTGCAATCTAAGGAGTTTCAAATTGTGCGACTCAAGGGATGACATACGAGAAGCAAGAGAGGAATCGGGAGCCGATACATTAAGTTGATCATCAGTCTTACGCTTGAGATCAGTAAAATCTGCTTTGAGAGAAGAAAACATGGCTGAGCATTCAGCAATAGAGGCTTTAGTAAGAAACCAGTCAAGCGTTGAGGTTTTTATGGTATCAGATAATTTTTGAAGTACAGATAAAAAATTTGTATGTTGCGTTCTAAGATCAATGATCTCCTGGGCAAAATTTTTGTGAGCTTCCTCACAATAAGAGCGAAGAGAATTTTGACTGGAGATTTGAATTCTCAAAAGCGCAACAGGATCCCCACTAACTCACTGACAGGTCACACAAAGCCATTCTTTAGTCTTATCATTCTGATACTCCCTAACAATACTCGCATACAACCCAGCACACTTGAAATGGGACCACTTGGCACAGATATCGCAATGTCGCTTCCGCTACCCTTCTGACACAGGTCAAACACATTCCACCCCCTTCAACCCTTGGAGGCATAATGGGATCAGGAAAAAAGGCAGGAAACGAAGGTTAATAACCAACAAGCCACTACTTACTTATTCCCACCAGGACCACCTTAATAAATGCAATAGTGTCAAGCTTGGAAATAGTTAACACTTCTCCACAGTCAAACATAAGGTTCCCAGCAGAGTATAGTTAATAGTCTCCAATTCCTAGTAGATCCAATATTATCTAAAAAAAAAAACGCAATTAACAATGAGTTAGATATTATATTATATTGAAATGATTCCATTAATTGAATATTTGCCAGATATAATTGCACCTGTTGTCAGGTGAAGGGTCACGAAGTTAGATATTCAGATTAAAAACAGCGGTTGTTAGAGTCTCAATAGTTGAATCAGCTTCTGATGGTTGAATATATAGATGGCTTGAATTCAAGCAACCGAATTAAATTTTAATGTTAACAATAGGTATCATGATAGGTGAAAATGAATTGTGGCACTATTACTTTACTGCTGTTGATTGCGTTATTGATGTTGATTAAGGTTTAAATGTTTAATTTAATATTCACAAACAATGATGATTTCAAATGTGATTAATAATTTCGGCAATTTAAAATGAGTTGTAACGACGCGACATACTTTAATTGAAATTTAATAACAACACACCGCCATGACAGCAGCCACTTATGAATACAGGCACTTTTGACTACTGGCACTTTTATTGTATTAATGTTGATTGCAGATTTTTATGTTAAATTTAATAGTCACACACAATTAACAATAACTTCAAGTAATAATAAATACTTTTCATCGATATGACAGAAAGTTCAGGAAATTTAATTATTAATAACTGGTTGCTTTCTAAGTTAATGTTTGATTAATTGCTTAACTTTAATATTTATTGATTGACGAGGTGTTTAAAATGATGAAATCTTGAACTCAGAAAGAAATCACACTATAACTGAAGATAAATAGCGGCATAATTACATAACTTATGTTAACTGTAGACTAGAAGTTTCGAAACGAAAGCACATTGACATGCTTTAAATGTTTAATTATAATTTAGCTTTAAATGTGTAATTTAAAATCACACACAATATTGATTGCGGATATAATTAATACTTTCAGGAATTTAATATGATTGGTAACGATGAAGTTTAATTAAAATTCAATAGCAACGCACTGCCATGACAGTAGCCACTCATGAATACTGGCAGTTTTGAATACCGGCACTTTTACTTATATGGTAACACACAATGATCAGTATCTTTGATTAATAATAAATACACTTCACCGCCATAAAAGAATGTTCTGAAATTTAATTTTTAATAACTGGTTGGTTTTAATTAGCTTTATTTTAATTTATTGATTAACGTAAGGTGACCATATTTTCAAAAATGAAAGAGGACAAAATGTTACAAAAATTTTTCAATATTTATTTTAAAGCGCGCTACAGACGATCCAACTTGTCGGACGACTAAATTGGATGTTATCTCCAGACGATCCAACTTAACATCCGATTTTGACAATTCGTTTTTGGTTTTTGTTTAACAAATTCAATTTATTAATTCATATATATACCAAAATAATTTTTTAATATTTTCTTTGTTTCTCATTCTATGAAATTTCTTACTTAATTGAATTAAAATCGTCCGACAATAATACACAACGATCGATTTGTTTGGTTGGTCGGACGGTTGGATGGAATTTCCATCCGACACATCCAACTTAATTTTATCGGAAAGACATGCATACATACTATTCGATTTTACATCCAATCCAACCAAATCTGTCCGACCGTCAGATCATCTGTAGGGCGGCTAATACTAATTTCCGCCTCCAAACAGTCTAATGGTAGTTGGAATTTTTCTGCTGTTCAAATATCATTCACAATTGAAAAGCAACGCTCTACAGCTGCATTTGTACCCGGTAGTGAAAAACAATACTGAACCACTTTTACGATTTCAGTCAATGAAATCTTGGCCTCATAAAAGTGTGCAAAAATTTCAACCCATCGTTGATCATATTTTACATTATGGTCGTTCCATTCAGCAATTTTCACATCACTACGATATATATTTATTTTTTGGATCTCTACAAATATAATTGATTCATTTATCGAAAGCATATGGAGTCTAATGACAGTGGAAAAATTCAACTTAAGTAAAATAAATAAGTGATGAAGAAGTTTCAACTTCGAAATTGTCATCGCCTCAACGGCGTAATTGATAGTGTGTCTGTCTAAGCCGCAGGCATGTCAAAGTCGCGGCCCGCGGGCCACTTGTGGCCCGCTGCATAAATTGTTGTGGCCCGCAACACTTTCCACACCTACAGTGTTTTAATTAAGAAATTCATATATGCATAAAAAAAATTAATTTATCAAAAACACAATCAAAATTCAACGTAATTCAACTTTTAAACACTTCCATTGCATTATCCATCAGCAAATTTTATGTTCAAAAGTAATCAAAATTGATAATGTATTTGTCAATGCACAGATTTGACATGGCGTAAATATATTCTATTTACTTAATTCTAAATATTTCTATACTCATAATTATATATATTGTTGAATCATTTATGCAATTCAGTACAATTTAATTGTACTGTTTTTCAAGGTTAACAAAGTGGTATAGAAGTAAATTATTTTGATGTCATCATCAAATTTATTAACTTACATATGAAAATTACAATTTGTTTGATAGTTTTTATGAATTATGTTTAAAAATAAAAATCACTCTTTAATTAGAAACCAACAGAAAAACACATATTGTATTTATTTTTCTGATTAATAAAACATCAACTAATAAAACATCAACCGATTCGAGAGTCAACATTTGGTCCTTCGAGCTAAAGAAGATACAGCACCAGTGGATCTACATCATCATTTGATCATCATAAACATTCGGTCTTTCAAACCGTGATCACTGGGTTTTTCAAAACATCAATAAAGCTGAAGCAGCGATCATCAACATCAAGACGCAGCTACGTATTGAAATCGAGGCTACGTATAACTACATAAACATTTGATTGTTCAAACCAGTCTTAAAAAACCCCAAGAACAAAACACCAATTTTAAAATATGGCGGATTACCAAGGCTTGGTTCAAGCACAAACAGAGATTTCCGAAAGATTGAAAACTGTGGAAAGGAACACCAAAAAGGATGGCAAGGAGCGCAAGACAACCAAAGAATATTTTAAAAAACGCCTGGCAGAGATCCACACTCTTTGGGAAAAATTCAAAGCTAACGACAATAAACTGCAAGCCTTTTTTGAGCAAACTAAGGAAGAGGCTTACTGGAAATCAAGAGAAGAATTGTATACAGCTAAAAATGATTTCCAATCGTATCTGGAGCAAGAAATTCAAAATATGGAAGCAGCAGCACAAGACAACTCAATACCTGCAGAAATAGCACGTACGCCAGATCAAGATCATCTAACACTGAACCCAAACACGGCGGCTCTGATACAAAAACAGAGGATCAGAGCAAAAGAATTGTTGCGGAACATTAAAACAATTAAAGATGACACACAAGCAAACATCAGAACAAAGTCATATTATAATCAGAAGATTAAATATCTCACTCGCAAATGGGAAAATATATCCATTCTTCATGAAGACATCATCGTGGAAGACACTGACCAGATCTACAACCAAGAATTCGAATACTGGGAAAGTGAGTTCTTCGATATAACACAAACAATGGAAGAGGAAATCGAAAAATTAGGAAAATCCTTTTTTCACGCAACACAACAAGTTCAGCCGAGAAGTCAAACGCCAGCAATAACAATTCCTACGTTCAATGGAAATTATTTACAATGGACAACATTTAGAGACATTTTTACACAAGTGATACATGATAGCCAGGAAATTGGAAATGCCACAAAAATGCACCACCTAAAAACGCATGTAATAGATCAAGCAGCTGATTTGTTAAAACACTTCACCACATCAGAAGACAACTACCAAACAGCATGGGCAACGCTTAACGCAAGATATAACAACAAGCGAATATTAGTCTCATCACACATCAAGAGGCTATTAAACTTTGGAACAATCCAAAATGAAGCATCATCATCAATTAGAAAATTGGTAGACACCGCAAAAGAATCTCTACAATGCATTAAAAATCTTGGTATCGACACTGATGCATGGGGACCTTTGGTATTAGAACTATTATTGCCAAAATTAGATACGGAAACACACAAACTATATGAACAAAGCTTGGACGATCCGAAAGAAATCCCTTCATTAGAACATTTATTCACCTTTTTAGAGAAAAGATTCCAATCTTTAGAACTAATTAAGGAATACAAATACAAGAGAGATGGCATTGCAAAGGATTTTAAACCACATCAGGCGAGCCAAACCATTTCAAAATTTCAACATCAACGAAAAAGTCTCCAGGGATACAATACGCAAATCAGTATCCATTGCCGATATTGCAAAAGAGAGCATTTCATTACGGAATGTCAAAATTTTCTTAACATGTCAGCAAAAGCACGAGTGGAGTTTGTATCTAAAGTAGAACTATGCAAAGTCTGCTTACATCATTATACAGATACAAAATGCACATCAAAAAATAACTGTAAAATTTGCAATAAAAACCATCACACAATTTTACATCGAAATGAAATTATTGCAGCCTTAACAAAAAATGAAGAAAACGTATTGTTAGCCACAGCACTTATAAAAGTTCTGGCAAGCGATGGACATTTTGAATTGTTTAGAGCTTTGATTGACCCTTGTGCCCAAGGAACATTTATAACGGAAGCAGCTGTACAACAACTAAGGCTACGAAAATACAAAAGTAACGTGTCTGTATCTGGTATAGCAAACGCCAAGTCAGGACAGTCACATCACAAGGTTTATCTCACGATTAAGCCTCGGTACACTTCAACATTCATTTTAAATGCAGAAGCACAAGTAATGACCGTAATATCGGCCGATATGCCACAAACATCAATACAAGAACTGGAATTCAACAACAACACAATATTGGCAGACCCAACATATTATAACTCTGGACCAATCGATATATTGATTGGAGCAAATTATTACGGAGAAATTATTCTTCCTGGGATTGTAACAAATAAAAATAAATGGTTCGCTCAACAGACGAATTTAGGGTGGACCATCAGTGGGCCATCATCAACATCAAGATCACATGATACCATAAATATGATGGTTCATTTAGATTGCAGCGAAGAATTAAATCGATTTTGGGAAATTGAAGAAATAGATCCCAAAAAACAACTTTCATTAGAAGAAAAAAATGTGAAGAAATGTACGAGAATTCTAAGAAAAGATTAGTCAATGGATGTTATGAAGTAAAGTTACCTCTAAAGGAAGAAGGAATACTGGGTGATTCAAAAAAGCAAGCCATGGCGAGGTTGATACAAGTTGAAAAGCGGTTGGAACGAAACCTAAAGCTAAAGCAGGACTATCACGCATTTATGAACGAATATATACAATTAGGACACATGATACCTGCAAAAACATCAGAAAATCAACTAGAAAAAAATTATTTACCACACCATGCCGTTGTCAAAGAATCCAGTTCAACAACAAAGGTACGTGTGGTCTTCGACGCGTCGATGAAGACTACATCAGGATTGAGCTTTAACGATCTACAACTGATCGGCCCGACTTTACAACAAGACTTATTCTCAATTGTGTTGAGATGGAGAATTTACAAATACGTTTTCACTGCTGATATTGAGAAAATGTATCGTCAAATCAAAGTAGCAGAAGAACATCAGGATTTGCAGAGAATATTGTGGAGAAATGAACCGAGTAAGCCAGTAAAAGAGTATAAATTAACAACAATCACATACGGGACCGCATCAGCACCATATTTAGCCACAAAAACGTTACAACAATTAGCTAACGATGAAAAAGATTCATTCCAACCAAAAACAATTGAAGTTCTCAAGGAACAGTTTTACATAGATGACGTCTTGTCAGGATCAGATAGCATAAAAGATGCAGTAAAATTACAACAAGAACTGATAGATCTACTAAAACGCGGGGGATTCAACCTCAGAAAATGGTCCAGCAACAGCAATGAAATTTTGGAAAATATTCCAAATGACCGCAGAGAAATAAAAAACTTAGAAATAAAGGATAGTGCCACTATAAAAACATTAGGCATATATTGGAGTCCTTTATCAGATACATTCAGTTTTAAGACAACGGAAACTCCTGACTTCAGAAAACCTAACACCAAGCGGAGAGTGCTCTCAAACATCGCAAAAATTTTTGATCCACTAGGGTGGCTAGCACCAGTAACCGTATCTGCAAAAATTTTCATGCAAAAAATATGGGTGACAGGAATTGATTGGGATGAAGAAATCCCAAAAAATTTGAATAGTTATTGGGAAAAATTCGAACAACAACTACCATCTATACAAAATATTAAAATTCCACGATGGATAAATTTCGATGGATCCGGAAGATTGGAATTACACGGATTCTGTGATGCATCTGAGGATGCATATTCTGCTGTTATATACAGCAAAGTTATAGATGTTAATGGTACCATTCACATCACGCTACTTACAGCCAAAACAAAAGTAGCGCCGCTAAAAAAAATCAGTTTACCACGTTTAGAGCTATGCGGAGCTACACTTCTTGCCAAATTGATAAAATACGTTCAACAAGCATTAATGATCGATTGTACAATTTTTGCCTATACCGATTCCACTATTACGCTTGCATGGATACAAGGCCATCCGAATAAATGGAAAACAATTGTCGGGAATCGAGTCACAGAAATACAAAATGCCATACCAGCAAAATGCTGGTCTCATGTAAAATCTGAAGATAATCCTGCAGATTGCGCATCACGAGGCGTAGGTCCAGAAGAAATACAACAACATCAACTATGGTGGTCAGGACCAGTTTGGCTAAAAACTACAGGTACGAAGAACACACCGCTCAAACAATTTGAGACCGAACAAGATTTGAAGAAAATGAAATTAGCAGCCTTTTTAACAACATCATACGAAAAGGATTTTTTGAATAAATATTCATCACTAAATAAGCTATTAAGAATAATAGCTTATGTAAAGCGTTTTGTAAACAACTGCACGAAAAAAGATGAAAAATTAACAGGTCCGTTGAAAACATCTGAATTATGGGATAGTAGAAAAACTATTGTAAAAACTCTTCAAGAAGTCAGTTTTCCTGATGAGCTGAAAATCCTAAGGAAAGGGCAAACGTTACCAACACGAAAATCTCTTCTTCAACTAAATCCGTTTATTGACGAAGATGGGATTATGAGAGTTGGAGGAAGATTAAAGCATTCACTATTAATGTATGAAACAAACATCCAATCATACTACCAAAACATCATTATGTGACAAAACTAATAATCGAAGATGCGCATTGCAGAACACTACATGGAGGAACACAACTGACACTTAGCTTCATTAGAAGAAACTACTGGATTATAAACGCAAAGGACATCACGCGACAAGTAATCCACAAATGCATACGATGTTTCCGGTACAAAGCCAAGGAATCAGAACAATTGATGGGAAATCTGCCAACAGCAAGAGTGCAACCATCACGTCCATTTACACACACAGGGGTTGACTACGCAAGACCTATTCACTTAAGAACATCGAGAGGACGAGGCCAAAAAACGCATAAGGGATATATAGCGCTATTTGTTTGTCTGGCCACAAAAGCTATTCACATAGAAGTAGTTAGTGATCTAACAACGCAAACATTCATAGCAGCACTAAAGCGTTTCACGGCCCGAAGAGGGTGCTGTCGTCACATTTACAGCGATTGTGGCACCAATTTTAAAGGAGCCAGTAAGGTATTGAGAGATGATTTCAAAAAGTTCAATAAAGAATGCATGCCGGGAATATTGAATAATATTAACAATGACGGCATCACATTCCATTTCAACGCCCCCGCAAGTCCTCAACAAGGAGGTTTGTGGGAAGCTGGAGTAAAATCAATTAAACATCATTTGAGAAGAATATTAGGCGAAGCATCACTAACTTATGAAGAGATGTCTACTACACTCGCCCAAATCGAAGCTTGTCTTGATTCTAGACCTATATGTCCAATCTCGTCAGACATAAACGATATTGAAGCACTAACACCAGGGCATTTTCTAGTAGGAGAACCATTGGTCGCACCATCAGAGCCAAATATTACTGAGGAAGCAATAACAATCACCAAACGATGGAAACGGGTTCAAAAATTATATCAAGATTTTTGGAAAAGATGGTCATTGGAATATCTTACTTCACTACAACAAAGAATGAAGTGGAAGAAACAAATGCCAAATGTGAAAATTGGAGACATCGTCATGATAAAGGACAATAATTTGCCACCAACACAATGGTTGCTAGCCAGAATTTCTGAAACACATCCAGGAACTGATGGCCATGTTAGAGTAGTGACGCTAAAATGCAACGGGAACAAAAGCGTGCAAAGACCAATTCATAAGATATGTATACTACCAATTGATGATAACATGATTAGCGCTACGAACAACGTAGAAAATGAAATAGCCAATAATAGCAGTCCAGATGCAATCATTAAGGATGAGCCCAAACAACGCAAATCACCCAAAGCGTAAGGATTGCTATGATATTACTACTAGCCATGACAGGTTTGATTGGGATTACAAGTGTCAATGCAAACGAACCATATACCATCAAACAATATGCCGACTCACCTGGTTTATATTTTCATGAAATGGGAAACTTACATTTTTCAACTAATGAATGGAATATTATTGTATATATAAATATGAGCAGCTATTGGGATCAACTAAACAACTTTAGATCATGCGTGCAGCATTTAACGACATTGACAAATTTTAATTCAACGAGGGATATACCAAATTATATTAGCGAAATAAAATTACTAAAACATGCACTTGATGAAATCGAACAACGGAATTTACTAATTTCAAACTCTAATCATCGAATGAAAAGAGATGCACCATTACCATTTATTGGAAATCTACTAAATGATCTATTTGGAGTTCTCGACGACAAATCAGCTAAAGAGTTTAATAATCGAATCAATCAGCTTGCAACAAATGAAGAACATATAGTCAACATGATAAAAACTCAAACATCAATTGCAGATACAACCACAAATATTCTGAGAACTCAACAAGCAGAAATTGTCGACCAATGGAAGGAGTTTACTCACGAAAATGAAATAATTAAGAGTAAACTAACAGATGCTACTGCATTTTTCTCATTAGTAACACTATCAAATACACTAATGACAAATTTTCAACGAACACAGGATATCTTGCTTGACACATTATTAGAGAGCAAGGGGCAGAAAGTGAATCCTAATTTGATTCTGCCGGACCAACTAAAACAAGAATTAGACAAAATTCAACCACATTTACCTGATGGAGTAACATTACCAACTGGCAATAATCCAGAAGAAATTTGAAGCTTATACCATATAATGACTTGTGAAGCCCGTATAGTAGATAATTTAGCCATATTTAAAGTATCTTTGCCATTATTGGATATTGAAAGATTCAACATCTTTAAACCATTTCCATTGCCAGTAATGAGAGAAAAGGAAATGGTACATATTCAACCTCAAATGGACTATATGGCTATAAATGCACACAAGGACCAGTATTACTACCTCACAGACAAGGATTTCAGTCAATGCATTCGAGCGCAACACCTGGAATACATCTGCTATCTGAAGGGGCCAATACATAGGACTACAACTGTCGGCGATACAATGTGCGAACTGATGATATTACAATCACTTCCAACAAACGAAAACGTTTGTATATTATTGAGGGAACCTGCAGCTGAAAAATGGACCTACATTAACAACAATACTTGGGTTTATACACTGCCAGCAGAGAAGATACTAACCATTGTTTGTGATCGTTACCAAGCAACCATCAAGATCGACAAAACAGGAATATTACAAATGGATTCTCAATCCATAGCTAAGAGTAGCACAATGGTTCTAAGAGCAACGAGCAAGGTTACAACAAAGATCAAGGGAGTACTGTTTCCAAAATTAAACTTAACGGAATATATGCCAACAAATACCGTTGAAACGGTTACTCAATCCAACAAAATACAGAATCATTTGGAACATCTACAAAAGCAAATTGATGAGCAGCGAGCCAATGAAAATAACATCAAATTAACGGGTCATGATATACATCAGTATACAGTTGGATATACATCAATCGCTGTCGTAGCTCTAATAATAACCGTCTATTGTATCAAATATCATCGTCGACGAAACAACAACATTCAACATAAACATACAATATCATCGCCCAATCCAACAGCCATAGCGAGAATCGATCGACCCAGTGAACTAATTTAAGGTAAAACCATGTCATGTTTTTAGCGGCCCAGAATGTCAATGCACAGATTTGACATGGCGTAAATATATTCTATTTACTTAATTCTAAATATTTCTATACTCATAATTATATATATTGTTGAATCATTTATGCAATTCAGTACAATTTAATTGTACTGTTTTTCAAGGTTAACAAAGTGGTATAGGGGCTATTATTTTGAAAACGTACATCGAAAAAAAAACAACTATTTTTTAAAAATCTGAAATTTTGATATTTTGTTGGTATTGACGAAAGGAAAAAAGTAATTTCTGCTTTTATTTTTTGTGTACTCTGAATCGGAGTTATGCGCGGTTGAATTTTGAGGCTTTTTCACGTAGTTTTTGGTAATGGTGGCAATGTTTTGTGAATAGGTGCCACAAATTTCATCCGACTTACGTATATTTTTGCAAGCAAAAAGGAAAATAATTGAATAATTGAAATAAGTAAGTTTAAAATTAATAACTTTTCTCTTTTCCGCTAGGCGGCGCGTAAAACCTTGGTTTACTTCAAAGCTCATATCTCAAAAAGTAGGCTTTTTTTTTTTTTGTTTTTCACAAATTTTAAAGTAAACATATGCAGCTATGAAATTGAGAAATAAAAAGTCAGCAATTCAATATGGATTTTTTCTTACGATTTTTTAAAGTTTGGTATATGAAAAATTCACATGTGTTTTTTTATTAAGTTAATAATCCTGTACTAAATGTGTTAATAAATTAAACATTTCATATTTTAACACCTGCAATAAATTTGAACCATTTTTTGTGTATTTCTGATTGAGAAACAGGTTTTTATTCAGAATAAGAATTGGAGATCCCAATGATCGAAGATTTTGTTATAATTTCAACATCACCAACACTAACATTAGAAAAAAACATTAAAAAAACATTTTTCCTATAAACATTATAATTTAATCAATATTATAAATAAATACATTAAAAAATTAATTTATATATTTTTTTTTGCCTTTAAATTGAAATATTTATGATCATCAGAAAAAGAAAACATTTTGGCAATTATTTTATCGGGTGTAGTGTTATCCGGTAAAAAACAGTGGAATCCTTGAGTTCTTTGTTTTCTTCCAAGAACATTTCGTAGATGTCGGTGAGGGTCCATAACACCAACCGCTTTGATTTCTTAATTTTTGTCGATCCTTCTGTAATAGTAACAACATCTTTAAGGCCAGGCATTGTTCTACTAATTTCCTCTGATAAGAAGTATGTTTGAATTTGTTTTACTATATTTTGTGACAAACTGTGCACTTGTTTGCTTTGAGGCCAACTGTAAGGACCTACTGTTTCCAACAGATCCATGGCGAGTTCTACCAGTCGTCTTGATGCATTAAATTCATCCTGGATACGTTGATTTGACCAAAATTTACGTGGTAGAGTTGTCAACAAAAACACTTGTTTTGATTTACAACTGGCATCTTTAAACTCTTTTTTAAGGTTCATAAGCCTTGATGTATATTCACATTCCTCGTTTGGTGATAACACTTTAACTGAATCTACTTGAAATATTCTTTGACTTATTGCCAATGTGACACTTGCAATTTTTTTATAACTTCCTGTTGTAATATGATTTTGTTTGATAGGAAATTCGGCTAACCTTCCAAGAACATTGTTAATATCTTCTAAAATTTCATTAAGTAGTTCAGGAACTGGTGGAGATATAGTATCAACCGAAACTGGTGATGGATCTAAAGATGTTGGAGGTATTTGAATATTTTCGTTCGTTGGAACATTTTCAACATCCTGATTTATAGAAATAATTTCACTATCGATAGTTTCCGAACATGAAAGCTGCTGTATAGAAAATATTAGTTGCATATGAATTTTTATTCATTTTAATAAAATAATTAAATTTACCTTATTTTTATAGATATAAGTGCGACATGTTTCACATATAAACTGGTCATCACGCAAAGTAAAATTTAGGGTCGCAGCTTTTTGAATAACAGCTGGTGTGACCAGTTTCACATTTTTTGATGTCCGCTGATGATTTTTGAGACCGTACAAGTTACAGCACAATTTGAAAGGCATTTCTATTATTATCTTTTCTAAACGTTATGTCTTCTAAATATTTTGGAATATAATTGGTTATAAGGCAATCCGATCAATATATATATACCCTTGAAATAGTTTTGACATAGGTAGAATCAGGTAAAATTAGGTAGGTACAATTTAATATATTTTGATTGAATGCAAGTATAATTTGGTCAAAAACCGTTTGTGGGCGTCATTAGATTAAATGTTAAAATTATGAGCCTCTAATGAGATTTTAATTAGTAAAAAGGGGCTGAATAGACATTTTTTAAAATGAATAAACATTTTACACACCCTTTTAATAATTTAAATTCCTTTATTTTACCACTTAACTTAAATTAATTTTTAATAAGTTTTTAACCATTTAACCGCACAGAAAATGGTTCAAATTTATTGCAGGTGTTAAAATATGAAATGTTTAATTCATTAGATCCACATTTAGTACAGGATTATTAACTTAATAAAAAAACACATGTGAATTTTTCATATACCAAACTTTAAAAAATCGTAAGAAAAAATCCATATTGAATTGCTGACTTTTTATTTCTCAATTTCATAGCTGCATATGTTTACTTTAAAATTTGTGAAAAACAAAAAAAAAAAAAGCCTACTTTTTGAGATATGAGCTTTGAAGTAAACCAAGGTTTTACGCGCCGCCTAGCGGAAAAGAGAAAAGTTATTAATTTTAAACTTACTTATTTCAATTATTCAATTATTTTCCTTTTTACTTGCAAAAATATACGTAAGTCGGATGAAATTTGTGGCACCTATACACAAAACATTGCCACCATTACCAAAAACTACGTGAAAAAGCCTCAAAATTCAACCGCGCATAACTCCGATTCAGAGTACACAAAAAATAAAAGCAGAAATTACTTTTTTCCTTTTGTCAATGTCAACAATATATCAAAATTTGAGATTTTTTAAAAATCAAAAATTTAAAAATCAACAAAAAAATGTACGTTTTCAAAATAATAGCCCATAGAAGTAAATTATTTTGATGTCATTATCAAATTTATTAACTTACATATGAAAATTACAATTTGTTTGATAGTTTTTATGAATTATGTTTAAAAATAAAAATCACTCTTTAATTAGAAACCAACAGAAAAACACATATTGTATTTATTTTTCTGATTAATAAAACATCAACTAATAAAACATCAACCGATTCGAGAGTCAACAGTATTTAAAAAAAGTTGCTAAAATCGTTAAATTTATTCGAGCTCGTGGCTTGAACCATTTTTTTAGAAATTAAAGCTAATGACTGCGCTCTGAACTGGAAAACGTTGATTGAATACAAGATTTGGCTTTCTCAATTGACATTACTGGCCATCTCAGTCAACTCAATATTATTCTTCAGTGTAAAAACATGCTTATAACCTCGTTGTATGACCAAATGAATTCATTCAAACAAAAGATACTCGCCATAACACAATTTAAAAGAGAAATTTTAAGCAAATTTTTCTAGACTCTTTTGCTGAAAAATCCAGAGTTAAAATTTGAAAAATATGAAAAACAACTGAAAATGTTGGTAGATGATTTCGAAAAGCGGTTTTCAAATTTCCCGATGTCTGTTGACATTGAAAATATTGACGAACATTTGCAAATGGAGTTTATAGATATGACACGCTATTGAAGCAAAAATATATGGAAATCGGAACTCTAGAGTTTTACGAGCATTTAACTGCAGACCGTTTCCGAGTAGTCACTACGCCCGCACATTTTTCATTTAATGACTACCACATATTTTATACTTCGCGAGGCGACAGTCTATGAAGAGTCCGACAGCATTTTATCGGCTATTTTTCTTGATTCGGCCACGCTCGGGAAACGCCGAAACATGGAAATTGCCCGAGGAAAAAAATTTGTCAACTATTGTCGAATAGCGAAAACCCAAACATGCCAAAATCCCAACTGTCGGACTCGACACTAGGAGATAAATTTTTATCAGACACGGTTATCCTAGTTTTCTAAAACAAATTTCCACCCTCATTAATAAAAATCGAAATTGTGGTAGTAATTTTAGAAGACCCTGGGCAATCGTCAGATTTTTGCTTTTCCCGAGTGGGAATCCAGCTCGTGGTTATCGGGATCGTCAGGGACAGGCGCCTCACAAAGTGGTGAATATGTGGTAATCATGAAAAGGAAAGCAGGTTGGCTACTGGAATTTGACATTTTGTTATACGCATATTATCCATGATTGGTGGCACGTAGATATATATATGTGAACAACTTTTTTCACATATGAAGATGAATAAAACTAGGAAACAGATTAACTGAAAAACATTTAGCATCAATACAAAACCTCCGATATTCATTCCCGACGCCATATGCAAAACTAATGAGCCTTTGCCATATGCAAAAATATGGATTAGTGTTTTTGATTAAATTTGTTAAAGTTTTTTACGTGGAGTTTTCTATTTCAAGATGGTGATAAATATTTTTTCTATTGAGTTTTAATTGCAAAATGGGGCTATAAGATCACGATTTTTGTGCTAAAAAGCAGGCTTACAATATCGGAAGTTTTGATCGATATTAAAAATTACATCAAGGCAAAAACTAATACCAAATTTTGATGAATTGAAAAATAAAAAGCGGTGCATTACATCCATAAAAAAGTCAGGCAAGTGCGAATATAATTCGCTCGCTGAGAGTTCCGTGTATATAATATGAGAAAAAAACAATTTTTGTAAGTATAGTTTCAAGTTGGGTTGAATCTTACCCAAAGCTGTTTATGGTGGCTAAAGAAAGCTTCAATAACGCCAGCTTCTAAATTATTTATATTGGAAAATACATTATCAATTGTGGTAGCCTCAACTGTTGTTGGTTCATGAATTTTTCTTTGTAAATTTTTTTGTAGAAAATAGTTTGAGAGCCAGTTTTGAGGATTTTTATTGAAACCAACGGAAAAAACGGAGAAAAAGTGTCGTCAAATTATTTCCAACGAGTGCATTATTAACACAGTCGAGTGATTTGTCTACTGAACATTGGGGAGATCGGTATAGTATACCAACAGGATTTGTACTTCAGCTAGTTGAACATTCACAATGACTGCCAGCAGAGCTAAACTCAAAGTGATGGTGGCTACTATTTTTCTGCACTGGTGGTACTGTATCAGACTTAACGAAAAGAACAGATCCCCAACCTCGATTAACTTGACTGTAACAATTTTCTAGTTCAACAGTAGTTCAATAGTTCAAAAATTTCAAAAATGTTTGTAATTAGTGATCAACTTCACAGAGAACATTTGCAATGCAACCATATTAAATGATAATCTATCGAATAGCAAACAGGTATCTGGTATGTTATTGCATAATTTTTCAACCTAACGCCTTTCGCCTGAAGTTTAGTTCATCTGACTTGTTAAACTGTGTTGATCTAATCTGATCTTGTTTGTTCATTTCTAGACTCCGTTTCACTCAATATTTACTATAATATACATTTCCTACAACGTAGTAAAATTTATCCTCTTCTACGATTATTTTACGTGAATAGTCCTTCACAAAACACAATTTTAGAATTTTAATCAAATGAATCAAAGCCGAAAAAAACGAAAACTACAAAAAAATTGTTTTGGACTAGAAAAAAATTCACCTTTCATATGCCGAGTGGGGGTCAAAAATTATTTTTTGTCAAAATTTCCACTCTCAACCCCCTCAAAATAACATTTAAAATGATGATCCGACCGCTATAGTTTTCATTCAATCTTTACAACATTTCCCATAACCATGAATTTTTCCAAATTTTTTCTTTTGTAATGTTCGAAGTTAAGGGGGGGGGACAGGAAATTTTTTTCACATTTTTTTACATAACTCAAAAACTGCGCTTTTTAAAATTACATAAAAAATTGTTTTGGACTAGAAAAAAATCAATCCTTCATATGACACCCCAATCGACTTGGTCAAAAATATTTTTTTTTCAAAATTTCCACCTTCAACCCCCTCAAGATAACATTTGAAATGATGAGCTGACCGCTATAGTTTTCATTCAATCTTTACAACATTTCCCATAACCATGAATTTTTCCAAATTTTTTCTTTTGTAATGTTCGAAGTTAAGGGGGGGGGGACAGGAAATTTTTTTCACATTTTTTTACATAACTCAAAAACTGCGCTTTTGAAAAATACATAAAAAATTGTTTTGGACTAGAAAAAAATCAATCTTTCATATGACACCCCAATCGACTTGGTCAAAAATATTTTTTTTTCAAAATTTCCACCCTCAACCCCCTCAAGATAACATTTGAAATGATGAGCTGACCGCTATAGTTTTCATTCAATCTTTACAACATTTTACATAACCATGAATTTTTTCAAATTTTTTCTTTTGTAAAGTTCGAAGTTAAGAGGGGGGGACAGGAAACTTTTGTCACATTTTTTAACATAACTCAAAAACTGCGCTTTTAAAAATTGCAAAATTGCATTCCCCCTCAGAATCACATTTGAAATGATGACCCGACCGCTATAGTTTTGATTCAATCTTTACAACATTGACCATAACCATGAATTTTTTTAAATTTTTTCTTTTCTAATGTTCGAAGTTAAAGGGGGGGGACAGGAAAGACAATACCCGTTTATGGCAATATCAAAAAAACTAAGCAGTCGAAAAATCATTGAAATTTTTTTTTGAAATATTTTGAACTTTCTCGATTTTTCTAGACCAAACTCGATTCCTTACAAAAAAACTTTTGTTTTACTATCTCCTTATCTATGTTCATAAAATATAGATTAAAACAAATATTTGAATTTTTTTGTTATCAGTAGGCGTGGAAAAACACGTTTAAAAACTGTAGAAAATTTCAAGTTGATAGCACTTATAGTTTGTGAGTAAATTGATTATGTAGAAATTCGGACGGACACCGAAGTCTCACCAATAGGGTACCGTTTTTACTTTTTTAAAGTACGGAACCCTAAAAACAGAATTAATAAATATATTTCTCAGAACTATTAAATTTCTATATTTATTAAACATTTTTGTATCGTTTAACAAATTATTTTATTTAACAAATTTAAATTTTTTTAAAAAAAACCAAGAAAATGTGGCCCACATAAAGATTTGAAAAACAATTTTCAAAAAATTTGGCCCGTATGCCGAAATGAGTTTGACATGCCTGGTCTAAGGGTTCGAGCCAGGCACTGACGAGGAATTGAACTGAATTGAATTGACTTTTGAATTGAAAAAATTCCAATTACTTCTTTACTTACTTGAGTTTAATTGATCTCAAAAATCCCCAATAAATTTAAATTCCCTTAATGTATTCTAATATTAATGCATATAGTACTACAAATTAACCTAGTGCCAGCCATTGATTTCATATTGATTGGAAACAATCAATAATGACTATACAATCGTGACTTATGATGTTAATTAGAATAAAATGTTCCCCATTCTATGAATTCACAGTTCACACAAATTATTGTCTAGAAATTGATGTTTAATTATAAATTAACTTTAAATGTTTAATTAAAAAGTCACACACAATGTTGAATGCAAATATGTTTAATAATTTCAGCAATTTAATATGAGTTAACGATGTAATTTAATTAAAATTAAATACCAACGCGCCGCCATGACAGAAGCCACATATATATGATAGACTGCCGAAAATGTAAAAACTGGTTCACTGCACTGTAGACTGTTTAGGTGTCTCTATTCCATTATATCCAAAAAACAATTATATACAATTAATTTTAGTTAGCTCCAAAGAAGAAAATATTTCACAACCTTACACGTCAAGCGACGAATTTGAAATGAATTAAAAGTGAATTTAAAGTGAAATTAAAGTGAATTAAAAGTGAATTTAAAGTGAATTTATTTCGGTTTTATTATTTATTTCGGAGCGAGGGTATAAAAACGAGTATTCGAATCAAAATAAATGTATAACGCTTAGCGTGGCGTTTTGGTTCAGATGTTACTAAATGTACGATAACGTAACAGAAGTGGCGCTAAACGTCGGTACTAAAAGTTAAAAACACTTTTCTTGTTCGCTTGCAATGATTTTTTTCTTGGACTGCTACTGCTATTCCTACGTCGGCTGTATGGATGATACAATTTTGTTTCCTGCAGCCCTATTTGTGAATCCGCTTCGAATTCATATTCGTTTCGAATGCTCGATTCGATTTGAATTCGTTTTGGTATTTCTGAACTCGATCGAAAATAAAATTGTCCACTACAAAATAGTCGCCATTTCTTAAATGGGAAATTTTATTAAAATGGGTAAACCTTTTCGAAAAATTCTAACCTTGGTTAAATTTTGACGGTTTGTAATTATAAATTGTTGAGGAAAAACATAATAATAAAATAAATAAATAAATGGTTTATTTTTATTTGTTTTCTTTTTTTTAGAGCTAAACTTGTTTCATTGAAATTGTTGTAATTAAGTGTGTTTAAAAATTAAATGTTTTGTTATAGATAAATTAGATTATAATTTTATGTTTTATAGTTATATTATGGCATATATAGTTTGTTTGATTTTTTTGTTTAGTGTTTACGATTTGAAGTGTGGTTTGCAACAAGTAGTTTTGATTTTAATAATTCATTTCAATAAAGTTTGCAAAAGATAGAATTCATAAATTAAATATGGACACAATTGCACATTATTTTTCAAGCGATACCGATAGTGATAATGATGATACTTCACCTCATCTATTATTTAAGTCACTTCGTGACAAATCTAATATTTTCGAGCTACCTAATACAGAGTGAGTTGAACTTCTTTTTGTATGTGAAATGTTTATGTTTATCAATTTAAATTCCAGGTTCAATAAATTATTCAGACTCTCCAAAGATGCAGTGAAATATCTCATCAAATAAATAAACGATGAATTACCGATTTGAGCTAGATCAACAAGTTGTCCCAATATTTTAAAATTAGCGGCCACTCTACGGTTTTGTGCTCAAGGCAGCTATCAACAAAGCGTTACCGATAGCGTCACGAAAGCATTACCAAAATGACTTTCTTATTGGTTTGTCTTAATCATCAGTATCAACTGCTATTAGTGATGGTCTTTCAGCGATAAAACAATAGTTATGCTCCAAATGGATATCATTTCGCCAAACATTCCGCGATAGACAAACTGCAGCTGTTTACTTCTACAATATTTCCTGGTGTACTCGGCTGTGTAAATGGAACCAATATAAATTTATTTTAACCAGTAGAGAATGAACACCTCTATTTTAATAGGAAGGGAAAGCATAGCTTTAACACAATGATTGTAAGTTTGTTATATATTTAGGGTTTTATCAAAATTTAAAATTACTGTTAAATATTAAAAAATGTATTTTAGACATGTGACCACAATATGAGGATAATGGCTGTAGACTCAAGGTACGGAGGAGCTTCACATGACTTGCTTGTTTTGACTTTATCAACCTATCGTGAATATTTACATCAGAATTACAATACTGCTAATTCTAATTATAGGTTGCTCGGTAAGTGTATAATTGTTCATTGAAATAGATCTTTGTTGTGTAACTTTTGTTCTATTTCTAGGTGACTCTGGCTATCCGCTAGAGCCTTGGCTATTGACACCATTTAGGGCCACAAACGAAGGCAGTAGAGAAGCTCTATACAACACGTTGCGGAATGTCATAGAAAGATGCATTGGCGTTCCTAAGGTTTGATCTCAGTGTCTTTTAAGTGCAAGGGAACTGCACTATGCTCCCAAAAAAGCTGCACAAATAGTAAATGTGTGTGCAGCTTTGAAAAATATATGTCTTCATATCAGAGTTCCTTTTGAACAATCAAAAGAAAATGTTGTTAACTCAGAAGTGCAAATAGAAAATATGGAGGGGCTGAAATCTCACAGCTCTGAGATATCAAGACTTCGGTCTGGGTTAAAGATTTTGATATAGTTTTCGGCAAAAAACTTTTATGAGGACATGGTTTTAGTTTTGGGCAGCGATGTATATCAAACATAACTCTTTGTTAAAGTACAAGTATTTTTAATCTCAGTTTAAAAATTTACTACACAACTAACACGAAACATCAATACGTTGCCAGAAAATTATAATCAAAATTCCAAAAACATTGTAAAAATTAAATAAAGTCAAACTTTTTCAAAATTCCAAAAATATTCCAAAAATTAGAAAAAAATCAAATACTTAAATTTTTTCTAAATTCCAACATTTCAAAAATTCTTAAAAATTCAAACTTTTTCCAAAATTCTAAAAATATTGCAAAAATTATTACAAAATCAAAAATTGAAAGTTTTTTCAAAATTCCCAAAATTATAATAATATCAAAAATTTAAAATTTTTCAAAATTCTAAAAATATTCCAAAAATTCTTACAAAATCAAAAATTAAAACTTTTGCCGATATTCTAAAAATATTGCAAAAATTATTACAAAATCAAAAATACAAACTTTTTCAAAATTCCAAAAATATTTCAAAAACTATAACAAATTCAAAAATTTCCATGTCCAATTTCATTTTCAATTACATTTACGTCATAAAAACAGCAACATTTTTTTTTCCCGAAAAATTGGCTAAAAAAATAAATGAAATCATTTTTTGACATACTTGACAACATTTTTTTGACAAACTTATAATGCCATAATTCTCAATAATAATAATAAAACTTCATTTCAAACAAACAATTAATTTTATTTTGGATTTTTGAGATCAATTAATCTCAAGTAAGTAAAGAAGTAATTGGAATATTTTCAATTCAAAGGTATGGTTTGAAGTTTCTCAGAAAAAAACTTCAATTCACATTTTACGTGTTTCGGATGGGATTCGAACCTACCCTCGTCAGTGCCCGGCTCGAATCCTTGGGCAGACACGCTATCGATTACGCCGTTGAGGCGATGACAATTTCAAAGTTGAAACTTCTTCAACACTTAATTATTTTTTACTTAAGTTGAATTTTTCCACTGTCATTAGACTCCATATTATGGAAATGCTTTTACATTAAATAATTAATTTTATTTTTTTTTTTCCAAAAAATAAATGAAAATCTTTCTTTTGACACACTTGACAACATTTTTTTGACAAACGCTGTGTTCGATAACTGTACCGGAAGTGTGTCAAAAAAATCATTATGTGTGTCAAAAATAGCAAATTTTCATATTTTTGGCTTAAAAAACGTTCATTTTAAGTGATTACAAGTAGGAACATTAAATTTGGAGAAATCTTGATGGTCGGGATTGGTATGTAAGATCAAAAACTAGATTATTGCATTATAAGTTTGTCAAAAAAATGTTGTCATGTGTGTCAAAAGAAAGATTTTTATTTATTTTTTTACCTAATTTTTTGGAAAAAAAAAATAAAATTAATTGTTTGTTTGAAATGAAGTTTTATTATTATTATTGAGAATTATGGCATTATGAGGTTGTCAAAAAAATGTTGTCAAGTGTGTCAAAAGATTTTTATTTAGTTTTTTACCCTTTTTTTGGAAAAAAATAAAATTGTTTCTTTGAAATGAAATTTTATTATTATTATTGAGAATTATGGATTATAAGTTTGTCAAAAAATGTTGTCAAGTGTGTCAAAAGAAAGGTTTTTATTCATTTTTTACCCATTTTTTTTAGAAAACAATAAAATTAATAGTTTGTATGACATGATATTTTATTATTATTATAGAGAATTGTGGCATTATAAGTTTGTCAAAAAATAATGTCAAGTGTGTCAAAAAATGATTTCATTTATTTTTTAGCCAATTTTTTGGAAAAAAAATGTAGCTGTTTTTATGACGTAAATGTAATCTAAAATGAAATTAGACATGGAAGTTTTTGAATTTGTTATAGTTTTTGAAATATTTTTGGAATTTTGAAAAAGTTTGTATTTTTGATTTTGTAATAATTTTTGCAATATTTTTAGAATATCGGCAAAAGTTTTAATTTTTGATTTTGTAAGAATTTTTGGAATATTTTTAGAATTTTGAAAAATTTTAAATTTTTGATATTATTATAATTTTTGGAATTTTGAAAAAAAATTTCAATTTTTGATTTTGTAATAATTTTTGCAATATTTTTAGAATTTTGGAAAAAGTTTGAATTTTTAAGAATTTTTGAAATGTTGGAATTTAGAAAAAATTTAAATATTTGATTTTATTCTAATTTTTGGAATATTTTTGGAATTTTGAAAAAGTTTGACTTTATTTAATTTTTACAATATTTTTGGAATTTTGATTATAATTTTCTGGCAACGTATTGATGTTTCGTGTTAGTTGTGTAGTAAATTTTTAAACTGAGTTAAAAAAATGCTTGTACTTTAACAAAGAGTTATGTTTGATATACATCGCTGCCCAAAACTAAAAACCATGTCCTCATAAAAGTTTTTTACCGTAAACTATATCAAAATCTTTAACCCAGACCGAAGTCTTGATATCTTAGAGCTGTGAGATTTCAGCCCCTCCATATTTTATGTATTGTCTTACATATTACTTCGGTCTGAAAGACCTAAGTATTACATTCATGAGCTCAAAGTGAAATTCTTACCCCCACTTTTTTGACATTTCTCGACGTTTTAGGACCTCCTGATTCTAAAAAGGCAAAAAAAAAATGTATGTCTGTCTGCCGGCCGTCCGGCCGTCTGGCCGTCTGGCCACCGTCATTACCTACGCTGCAGGGAAAACCGCTGGAGGGATTTCAAAAATTTTTTTTTCTAAAAATAGGTATACTTAAGGGACAGGTCCGAAAGGACGCTGTGTTCGATAACTGTACTGGAAGTGTGTCAAAAAAATCATTATGTGTGTCAAAAATAGCAAATTTTCATATTTTTGGCTTAAAAAACGTTCATTTTAAGTGATTACGAGTAGGAACATTAAATTTGGAGAAATCTTGATGGTAGGGATTGGTATGAGAGATCAAAAACTAGATTATTGCATTATAAGCTTGTCAAAAAAATGTTGTCAAGTGTGTCAAAAGAAAGATTTTTATTTATTTTTTTACCCAATTTTTTGGAAAAAAATAAAATGAATTATTTGTTTGAATGTAATTTTATTATTATTATTGAGAATTATGGCATTATAAGTTTGTCAAAAAAATGTTGTCAAGTGTGTCAAAATAAAGATTTTTATTTATTTTTTTACCCAATTTTTGGAAAAAAATAAAATTATTTGAAATGAAATTTTATTATTATTATTGAGAATTATAATGTCATATGAGTTTGTCAAAAAAATAATGTCAAGTGTGTCAAAAAATAATTTCATTTATTTTTTGGAAAAAAACGTAGCTGTTTTTATGACGTATATGTAATTGAAAATGAAAAATAGGACATGGAAATTTTTGAATTTGTTATAGATTTTTAAATATTTTTGGAATTTTGAAAAAAGTTTGTATTTTTGATTTTGTAATAATTTTTTGCAATATTTTTAGAATTTTGAAAAAAGTTTTAAGTTTTGATTTTGTAAGAATTTTTGGAATATTTTTAGAATTCTGAAAAATTTTTAATTTTTGATTTTATTCTAATTTTTGGAATTTTGAAAAAGTTTGATTTTAACAATATTTTTGGAATTTTGATTATAATTTTCCGGCCACGTATTGATGTTTCGTGTTAGTTTTGTAATAAATTTCTAAACAGAGATAAAAAAATACTTGTACTTTAACAAAGAGTTATGTTTGATATACATCGCTGCCCAAAACTAAAAACCATGTCATCATAAAAGTTTTTTGCCGAAAACTATAGCAAAATCCTTAACCCAGACCGAAGTCTTGATATCTCAGAGCTGTGAGATTTCAGCCCCTCCATATTTTCAATTTTATATTCATATTAATTCATTTTATAATTCATTTCAATATTATATTATTTTTTACATAAAAAGTTTATTTGAACTTTAATAATAATTAAATTGCTTAGTTACTAATAAATATTTTTTTTATATTAATCTTTGAATATATTATATCACATATAAATGAAGTTTTCTTATATCACATTTCTTCCATCATATTTATTTTTCTTATTTGTATTTTCCGCTCTTCTAGAGAAAATTTTCTTTTTTCTTAAACGTATCGCTTTTCAAATAGTTTTAGCATTTGTTGCAGAGTTTTATTTGTGTCTATCAATGTCTCTCCAACACTGTGCAGTTTGTCATTCACATTTTCTTGAAAACGTTTTTGACACTACACCTGCCTTTCTAGTAATTGTTTTTTGATAGTTTTTGTTTATCATTTCTTGTTGGGTGCATTTGAACTTCCTCGGTATTTTGTGTTGTAGCATTGCTTTTATCAAATTCAATGGATACTGGAGGAATGTTTTCTATATTTGGTAGACACAGTTCTGTATTCCCAAAAGATACAGCATCTGCAATCCCATTCACTGATTCTTTTAAACTTATTTTCCTAATAACAGTTTCTTCAAACTGAGAGAATGTATGCGATTTTGATGGGCCGCCTCCAGTTATTGAGATATTGATTTTATTTTGCTTCAGTTTTTTTTATATTATATTTATAGTCTGTCCAGACTTTTTTCAACCCTCCGAACTTCTAACAGGCGGTCCAATGCTGTTCAGCCGCACTTCATCTTCTTTCCATAGATTTTTGGAACTGGTTCGGCCTTCCGGTGATGTATTGAATCCCTTTGCTAATGCTTGGTGATCTTCCATAAAGTTGACTAAAGCATCATATTGTTGTAAAGTTGTATTTTGTTATGCTTTAATAAAGCATATAATAATTAGAATATGTTATCTTAGCTTTGGAATTCCCAAAAATGGACGAAGGAGGTGAATACAACACTAAGCATCTGCATTGACAAAATACTTAATACGACAGTTAAAAATCCGAGACTGTTGGGGGAAACATTCGACCCATTGCTCAATTCTCATGCACAATAAGTGATGTCTAGATTTAATTACATGAATTATTAGCGGGTAGTTCATAGACCAAGGATAAAAATAATAAACCGACCAATTATAAACTATGCTGCACCCATATGGACACCCAAAGTAGCTGAAACTCACTGGAAGAAGTTAAAAAACAATACAAAACACAGCATTGAGAACCGCAACCGGATGTCATTTGATGGCTCTCCGAGATCACTTGCACTTGCTCCTAAAGACTGGATTTGGGGGATTTCTTTAGGAGTTTCCAAAACGGTGGAATTTGAGGCAGAGCGTTCTGCGAACAATGTAGCTTGCAGTGTCGAAGATTTAGTACCTGAATGTAAAGAATTCATGGCACTGTAAAAACTTTTGACAGAAATAAAAGAAATCGTTAGAAAACAAACATTTTAAGAAATTTAAGATAAAAAATATTACTTCGAAATTTGCCCATATTGCTTCCACGAGTTAAGACGCAATAAAGGTCACCAACAGGCCTTCGTCTATACCTGTTAGAAGTCTATGTACAACTGGGACGACAGGTGCACAGAGGTTTGGTACCTTTCATGGTTTGACCCTACCTGAGTCCTCTTTAGTGTGTACCCAAAAGAGGGTGATAATTAAGGGAGCACCTTCCCGCGACCTGGGTGGCTAAGCCGAGCTCCCCGTTACCGCTTGACATGACAACAGGTTTACGATTTGCAAGACCAGGCTGGAGCCTACTATAGCTCAGGTTCTTCGGTTTCGCTAAGCCCCTTATCGCTGTATAAAAGAGAATCAATTGCTTCGCAGCACTAGATGCGTTCTAGCGCAATTAAGATCCGGTCAGTCACGAATATTAAATAACTACATGGACAGACCCGACCCCCAAGCTATCAACAAATGTCCCGCATATGAGGGCACAACACATAATGGTTAGCACCAATTAATATGTCCAGAGAATGTGACGGACCTGTTAAGGAAGATCTGTGGAATCGCCCTAGGGTTGGAACCCAGAAACTGCAACAAAACGCAGGAAATATACTTCTCTAGAGGTCGCGAGCAGAGATACTACTACTAATACTTTTGTATCAAGCAGAACCAATAATCCAGTCATATACCAGAGTATATTGGACTGATTCTCGACTCACCTTCAAGAACCATGTTAGTCATGAAATTGAAAAATGCGAAAAATTCAGATTCGTTTTTCGAAAACCGATTCGTTTATTATATGCCCTGCTAAATAAAAAACTTTACTTGTAAACATATAAAAATAGTATATGTTATTATTAAACCAACCCTAACGTATACATTATGCAGCACCGGCTTGGTTTAACTATGCTGAAGTTCACCAGAGAAAAGTTAAATCATACAAAATCGTTGCCTAAAAATAATTCATGGGCTCCCTTTTTGATTATTCTACCACTACATGAAATATCCAAACATAACTAACACTACATGAAATATCCTTATTTTATACAAGCACATGAAATATCCAAACTTCCCACAATAGCTAATAACCTCAACAAAAGTGAATCATTTTCTACTGTACCGAACAAATCGCGACACCGAATTATCGAAATTTTTATTTTTTGTATTGCACTTTTACACAAAAATACAAATTTCGATAATTCCGTGTGGAACTTGTCCGGCACAGTTAGAAAAGAATTCACTATATCACTAGTCTCTACCAATTTCAAAGCAAACGCATACAATACTAACAAAACAATCCACAATAAATTAAAGATAAATAATTACAAACTCTTACATTAACTATAAAAGATAAATAATTACAAACTCTTATATTATAATAACATTTATATATACATTATTTGTTTTTATATACATTATATAAAAACATATAATCAGAACACATAATGTAAAAATATCTAATAATAACTATTTTTAGTTTAATAATTAAGATAATCTATTGAATTTACTTACATTTTAAATTTTTTGGTTGGTATTTTGACAAAACTAACTAACTTCGTTAACAAAACAAAGGACGAACAAAAATTCGTTCATGATCGTACAATTATTACTCGAAAACGAATTGCCAGATAAGGGAAATTTATGTTCGTTTCATGTTATTCGTTTTAGCTCAAAAATTATACGTTTTCTTATTCACAAATACCACTCATTCGAAAATAGAGTTCGTTTACTCGAATTCGTATTCACAAATAGTGCTCCTGGACTGCAACTTCTACCTTTTTTCATAAGGTTTCCTTTTGAGCTTTTATCGTGAAATATTTTTTTATTTCGGTTTTATTATTTATTTCGCAAAGGGATATTATCTGCGATTGGGTTCAGATGTTACCAAATGTTCGATTATATAACAAAAATGGCGCCCAATGTGGGGCTTAAAAGTAAAAAATAATTTTCTCGTTTGCTCGCAACAATTTTTTGCTTGGACTGTTACTGCTATTTCAACGTCGGCTGTGGATGCTACTATGCTAATCCACATCTATTCCGTTGAGTTCCTTAGTCGCACAAACACTTTTTTTAAAACTTGAAACAATTCCACCACTGTCACTATTATTACGATTTTCTCTTGTTTTTATTTCAAATTCATAAGAAAATTATCCTATCTACGATTGATTTCATTTTTAAATTGTAAGAAAAATCAACGTGTCAAAACTCCACGTCGATAATAACACATAATATTAATTAAGAAGATTAAAACTTTTTTTTCACAATTCACTATTCTTTTACTTATATATTTTCACTATAGCATCATGGGTTGAAACTCACTATATAAATAATTTACTCTATTGCTTTTCATCATAATCGATTTCATATATAGGCGAGGAAATAAAGCACAAAAATAGGCCAAACCTAAGCAAATTGGCAGAGTAAGATGGATCGATATGCGGTTTTTTGCATTCGATTCAGGAAGCCGTCAGGAAAGTTTGTGAACATAGCCACTTTTCGGCAAAAAACTTCTGAAGTACCTAGGGTCCAGGGCGGGTAATAGACACCTCATCTCCTTGAACTTTCCATTAATTCAGCTCGAAATTGATCGAAGCTCGTTACTTGGGGGTTTTTGGGGTCGCTGAACACGAATATGATGTCGGCGATGACCCTCGGAGTTCCTAGGGCCAAGGGCGGGTATGTCTAACTCATCTCCTGGACCTTTACACTAATTCAGCTAGAAATTGATCGAAGCTCGTTACTGGGGGTTTTTGGGGCCGCCGAACACGAATATGATGTCTGCGATGACCTTCGGAGTACCTAGGGGCCAGGGCGAGTTATATACACCTCATCTCCTGGAAATTTTCATAAATACAGCTCGAAATTGATCGAAGCTCGTTACTCGGTGGGTTTTGGGGTCACTGAACACAAATATGATGTTGTCGATGACCCTCGGAGTACCTAGGGCCCAGGGCGGGTATGTCTAACTCATCTCCTGGAACTTTCCATTAGTTCAACTCGAAATTGATCGAAGCTCGTTACTTGAGGGTTTTTGAGGGTCGCTTAACACGAATATGATGTCGGCAATGACCCTCGGAGTACCTAGGGCCCAGGGCGGGTATGTCTAACCCATCTCCTGGAACTTTCCATAAATTTAGCTCGAACTTTATCGAAGCTCGTTACTGGAGGGGTTTGGGGCCGCTAAACACGAATATGATGTCTGCGATGACCGTCGGAGTATCTAGGGGCCAGGGCGGGCTATATACACCTCATCTCCTGGAACTTTTCATAAATACAGCTCGAAATTGATCGAAGCTCGTTAATCGGCGGTTTTTGGGGTCACTGAACACGAATATCATGTCGGCGATGACCATCGGATTACATGGGTTGCAGGGCGGGTATATTTAACTCATATCCTGAAAATTTCCATAATTAAAACTCGATTATTTTATTTAATCGATTATTTTATTTTTTTATTATATTATTTTATTTTATTAATGGAAAGTTCTAGGTGATGAGTTAGACATACCCGCCCTGGACCCTAGGTACTCCGAGGGTCATCGCCGACATCATATTCGTCTTCAGCGCGACCCCAAAAACCCCGAGTAACGAGCGTCGATCAATTTCGAGCTGTATTTATGGAAAGTTCCAGGAGATGAGGTGTCTATAACCCGCCCTGGTCCCTAGGTACTCCGAAGGTCATCGCAGACATCATATTCGTGTTCAGCGGCCCCAAAAACCCCCCGAGTAACGAGCTTCGATCAATTTCGATCTGAATTTTTGGAAAGTTCCAGGAGATGAGTGAGGCATACCCGCCCTGGGCCCTAGGTACCCCACGGGTCATCGCCGACGTCATATTCGTGTTCAGCGACTCCAAAAACCCCTAAATAACGAGCTTCGATCAATTTTGAGCTGAATTTATGGAAAGTTCCAGAAGATGAGTTAGACATACCCACCTTGGGCCATAGGTACTCCGAGGGTTATCGCTGACATCACATTCGTGTTCAGCGACCCCAAAAACGACCGAGTAACGAGCTTCGATCAATTTCGAGCTATATTTATGGAAAGTTCCAGGAGATGAGGTGTATATAACCCGCTCTGGCGCCTAGGTACCCCGAAGGTTATTGCAGACATCATATTCGTGTTCAGCAGCCCTAAAACCTCCCCAGTAACGAGCTTCGATCAATGTCTAGCTGAATTAATGTAAAGTTCCATGAGATGAGTTAGACATACCCGCCCTGGGCCCTAGGTACTCCGAGGGTCATCGCCGACATCATATTCGTGTTCAGCGACCCCAAAAACCCCCAAGTAACGAGCTTCGATCAATTTCGAGCTGAATTTATGGAAAGTTCAAGGAGATGAGGTGTATATAACCCGCATTGGCCCCTAGGTACTCCATAGGTTTTTTGCCGAAAAGTGGCTATGTTCACAAACTTTCCTGACGGCTTCCTGAATCGAATGCAGAAAACCGCATCTCGATCCATCCTACTCTGCCAATTTGCTTAGGTTTAGTGTTTTATTTCCTCGTCTAATAAAAGCCTTTCTAAAATTGAAAGTCTGTCTTAAATTCCTCGTCGTGGCGTGTATACAATTATTTTTTTTTGTTTCATTCTACGTTAAAGGGAAGGTTGTAGTGTATCATGATTTTAATGTTGCTCGACAATATACAATAAGAATCGTAACTATTGAAAAAGAAATAAAATACAAATTTGGATTAAAGTCGATCTGTAATTTATAACTTTTTATATATTATACTGATCCTGCGGTAGGAAGATTTCTTTTTTTTCCGCTTTTAAAATTAATTCCTACAAACTAAACAAACTAAATATATATATATAACAAAAAAATCACTACTGTATAATTATTTATAAATCGTTTCACAGTCATTGATTAGTTAATATTATTTAAACTGAAATGATAAGCAAAAATAAATTAAATAATAAAATCTAATTGATTTGTTTTTCTCTTATATACTTTAAAGACTAGACTCTTTTTACATCGCGTATTTTACAAAATTATTTTTTTTTATATATATCAGCGGTAAATATAAGCTCAACATACAAAAATTGTCTTAATTAATAATATTCCAATTAGTAACGACGATACAAGCATTTTTTTATTGTTTCTTTTATTTTTTTGTCTTCATATTATATTAACTATAATTAATGACTTTGATATTTTGGAATTAAAAAAAAAATTTGTTGTTGTACTATATATATAAAAATAACTCGAATCCCTATTATTCCTGGGATAAAAAAATAAATATTAAATTTATTTAAGAGAAATAATAGAAATATAATTTAATTTATTTTTTTGTACGAAAAAACCGGGAAACTATTTATAAAAAAAATACACACACATTAATTTATAACTGTTTCACGATGGTCGGCAACTTGTTAATTTCTTAACTGATATACATGATATTGTTTTTCTTGATCTTCTTTTACTATTTGATGTATTACTATTTGATTTTTTTGAATGATGAGATGAATGTTGTTTTATATGAGCAGCTGCGGCAGCGGCTCGTTTCGCTAATTCAGCTGGAAAACAATATTATATTTAAAATATTTTGTTCAAAATATATTTTGGTACAACAAAAATGAAGGTGATAGTGTATATTAGTAGTGTTAATATAACAGTTCGCAGAAGCATATAATTGTTATCATTGCTAGCAATTATGTGATCATATAATTATTATTTGAATTACAATAAGAACGGTCTGTTTAAACTTTTATGGGTTGGATTCACCCGAGGTTATTGATACCGAACAGATTATTTTATTTATATGCAGTTCGGCCAAACAAGCATGTCTGCATGCCGTGCCGGATTATAACGAGCTAAGCTTAGAGACAAATCTAATCTAGCTTTATAGTGACCAACAAACACCTTGATAAAAACAAAAGTAGAGGCCTTGCGTTCTTCATTCAAAGCGCCGCCAAATACTGCATAATTAATGATATTAGCCACATTGCTTAGAACAACAATCTCTCACGCGATTTTAGGACCGTCGCAATACCTTCAAAAATTTTTTTTAATTTTATTTATTTTATGGAGGGTGTCGAGCTGAGATATTTGGTTAGCTAGTTCACGTAGCGCTGCGGCATAAACCCTGCGTTGTTATGCGACAAATGACATCGATGTCTAGACCTTAGTTTTTCCTGTGGTCTTCCTTTGCTGGCGATTCTGCTACTGCATTGCCGTGTACACCTGTGTAACTAGTTACCCACACAAGTGTGACGCGGTTGGTTTTTGCGAGTTTTTGTAAATTTTGATAGCATTCCCATACTAGCTTAGAATTAAAGCACGTCGATGTTAGAGCCGATAACGCAGCCTGACTAGAGATAATGTATATGTCTTTGTTGCCGTATTCCGTATTATTTGTAGTGGTTAGAAAACTGGACGAGAACTCGAATGAGCCGGAATTCGATTCTTATTCAGGATTTGAATTGTAAAATTAATAGGACAAGAACACTTCTTGTTGTGTTGTGTAGTCCGAAAATACGACAACGCCAGACATTGATAATGCTATTTTCTATTTAAATTCAATGAATATTTAATAGAGGGCACGTGTCCGACCTGATTTAGGATGGGAGCATCCTTGTCGATCTTTCTAACGGATGCATTAGTTGCAACTGGTCATCAAGTACTATGTTTGCCCATACATTGTTAACGTATCAGCTATCACC
This sequence comes from Diogma glabrata, assembly GCA_963693315.1. NCBI lineage: Eukaryota > Metazoa > Arthropoda > Insecta > Diptera > Cylindrotomidae > Diogma > Diogma glabrata. The sequence goes on along the minus strand of CAVNZG010000445.1, from coordinate 28,843 downwards.
TTCCAGTGTACTACTTTCAGGTTTTCTTTATATGTTTTAATTCATTCCAGTCCTTGATATCGAATGTTCTATGTCAGAACATAAGTTGACGTTTTGGTGTACCACTGTCAGCAAGTTTCAACACGCAATGCAGTATTTTTCCAAGACTTTTACTAAGTTGCAGAAACCAAACAGGTACCACAAATTTTATGATTGGACGACTGATAGCTTTGTATGTTGGGGAGATGGTTTCCTAATCTTTTCCTCAACGAGAGTCCACATGTTGTTGCGAGTCTATAGTTCCAATGTATTGAGTTCGACCCGGTTAGCATTCCCCCATTTAAGGATGATATTGATGTCCTGTGACAAAGGAGACATCATTTCATCTCGTTTTAAGGCGACTGTGATTGAATTGATGGCCGCACGGCTGTGGAAATTGTACCCAGAGGATAAGGCACTATCATCCGCGGACGAATGGAGTGGATAGCAAAAAATTGTTTATGAAAATCAAGAATAGTGTGGGGAAAAGTACGGATCCTTGGGGAACACCAGCGTCAAGAATATGGGAGTTAGAGGTTGCACCATCGGCAACTATATGTATTATGTGGTTCTTCAGAAAGCTCTTAATCCAGGAGACTAGGGAGCTAACAATGCTCAGTGACTTATGCCAAACACGGTCAAAGGCTTAAGAAATATCTAAAGCGACTATTTGCGTTTGGGCAGCGAAAATCCAAAATTCTACGTCCACGCCGTGCTATCTGGGTAACACTAACAGAATTAGGTTGGTGTAGTTGAGAGGGGCAGAGTAAATACTGCTTATACTCAATGATTCTGCACCATGGCGAGTCATTGGCGCCACAAAACCAATGCAACTCAAGCGTCAGTTCTCCATGTTAGGGGCGAATTGGAGCGGGCGTCTGTCTTGGATCAAGCGGCTCGCTATATAAATGTGTAGAAAGCGTCTTTTCTCCATGTTAGGGGCGGCTTTCAGCGGGCGTCTGTCTTGGATCAAGCGGCTGGCTATATAAACGTGTAAAATGGTTGTTTCTGGTGACCTTAAGATGCAGAACGAACCCATTCACGAAAATTTGGGTTGGGCGAAGGGCTAACACACCATTTCCGTAAAAAAATTATTGTCATGAATTCTGTACACAGGCCTCGGAATAGCTCGGAATCATTATTGGAACGACCCCGGAAACTGTTCCCGGACTACGATTTAAAAATGGGAACCTGGAACGTGCTAAGCCTCAGAAGACCAGGAGATTTCCTAAAACTCACTCAACAAGTCGAGAGCAACACACTGGATATAGTGGCATTACAAGAACTAAGATGGCCAGGCAGTGGAATCCATGAAACAGCGAAAGGATACACTCTGTATTATTGCGGTCATCAAAACAGAGGAGAATTTGGAGTTGGCTTTCTTATACACTGTCGCGTGAATCAGCATGTTATCGACTTCTGCCCAATTAATGAGAACACTGAGAATCCGCACGCAAAAATTCAATGCAACGATCGTCAATGTTCATGCACCTACTGAAGATAAAGCAGATGATATTAAAAACCTGTTCTTCCTAGAACTCGAAGAAGTCATCAATAACACCCCGCGGCACGATATAAAAATCGTGGTAGGTGACTTTAATGTTCAAATTGGTAGGATTGCAGAACTTAAAACACATATCGGCCCTAACAGCTTGCATCTTACCAGCAACAATAACGGTTTTCGCGCAGCCGAGCTGGCTACGATGTATGATCTAGTACTTTCCAGCACTTTCTTTCCTCACAAGAGAATTCACAATGCAACGTGGAAATCAAATGACGGAAGAACGGAAAATCAAATCGATCACGTCATGATCTCTAAGAAACACTCTACAAGTATAACTGACGTTCGATCATACAGAGGTGGTGATATGGACACCGATCATATGCTTGTCATCTTTAAGTACAAGTGCAAATTATCATCTACATTTAACAGACAAGCAAAAAAGACCGTGCGCTGGAATGTCGAAGCATTTAGACATCGGGAAACGCTGAATAGATATCAGGAAATAATAACACAAAACATAGAAGAGCATGACATCTCTTCTGAAATGCAATTAAACATACAAGAAGAATGGCAAACGCTTCAATCAACCATTATAGCCGCAGCACAAACTACAATCGGAAAACGACCACCGAAATCACACAAGGAATGGTTTGACGACGAGTGCCGCAAACCGTTGAACAGTAACAAAAACTGCGAGAAAAATGGTTAACAAGGAACACCCGAATCTCCCAAGCTGATCATCTATACGCCAAGAAAGCCTCAGCAAAACTTCTACGAAAAAGGAACGCGAACACATGAAGAGCTGCATCGAAAACATCAACCAACCTGCGACCAACGGAAATTCAAAAGAGCGCTTTGCCAATGCACGGAATCTGACGAAAGATTTCCACCCAAGATCTACAGTCATTAAAAATGAAAATAGTGAACTTATAACAAGTGAACGTGATGTGCTGGCAGTGTGGCGATCCCACTTTCAAGACCTACTGAATAGGACGAATGAAGTTCATCCTATTCGAGCAATTGCTCCATCAACTGAGGAGATTTTTGTCCTTACCCAGCAATAGAAGAAGTCGAAGCTGCCATTAAAAAACTGAAAAATGGCAAATCACCAGGTTTCGATGGAATTCCCGCAGAACTTTTGAAAAATGGAGGAGCAGCTTTGGTCTCACGTAGATACGATCTTATTCTTGCAATCTGGGACCAAGAAGAACTACCTGCTGAATGGAAAACAGCTCTCATTGTTCCGCTACATAAGAAAGGTGACCGTCTAAAGTGTGCAAATTATCGTGGCATCGCACTGTTGAATACTGCATACAAAATACTAGCTAATGTCGTACTTGCTCGACTCATCCCGTTCGCCGAATCTATCATCGGTGACTATCAGTGTGGTTTTCGTCCTAACCGCTCAACCACAGATCAATGTTTTACATTAAGGATGATTCTGGAAAAATGTTGGTAGTACAACATCATTCACCAGCTCTACGTTGTTTTCGGGCAAGCATATGATAGTATCATCCGCGACAACCTCTGGTCCGCACTCATATGCCTTGGTATCCCAGAGAAACTTGTTTCTCTGTGCAAACTCACAGCATCGGGACCAAATTGTAGAATAGTAATCGAAGGGTCAGTTTTTGATCCTTTCGATATAACATCAGGTGTTTGACAAGGTGATGCACTCGCGCCCGTACTATTTAATTTGACGCTGGAGTACGCGATAAGAAAAAGCCGAATTGAGACACAAAACTGCATATATAACAAATCTAGTCAAGTTCTTGGCTACGCAGATGATATTGTGCTTCTCGGCCGTAGAACAAGTAAATTATAAGGATAGTATCTTTTAGTTTGAGAGAAATGCTAAACGGCTTGGATTATGCATCAAAACCGGCAAAACTAAAGTGTTAACAACTTCTAAGAACATACCTCCCGGAAATCTGTATACTGGCGACTAAGAAGTGGAACGCGTGGAAAACTTCAAATACCTCGGGTCTGTAATAACATCGTCAAATGACATGCAGGCAGATCCAAGCCCGTGTCTCTGCCGCATACAGAGTTTTCTACGCATACTCAAATCTTTTGCGATCAAAACATCTTTCGCGGTCGCGTAAACTCACACTTTACAAAGCATTAATCCGACCTGTGCTTACATTTGGAAGTGAAAGCTGGACACTGACTTCCTCCGATTGTAGAATTTCATCAACATTCGAGAGGAAGGTCATACGAACAATTTATGGTCCATGTAAAGTTGCTGAAAATCAGTATAGAATTCGAATGAATCATAAAATCAGACAGCTTCTTGGAGGCTGCGATGTAATCGGATTCATTAAATCCAACCGGATTAGACGGTTTGGTCATGTAGAAAGGGCTCAATTGGATAGAATGATAAAAAAGCGTCCCAACAACAACCAGCTGGTGTTCGTCGAAGAGGAAGCCTAGACAACGCTGGCGTGATGACATCATCCAAGACCTTCGGAACGAGATGATTGGAAGCTGGTTGCACAGACGGCAAAATCCCTCCATGGGATGTAAACGCCAGAGAGAGAGAGAGACTATTTGCGTTTCATCTTTATTAACAATATAACGGTTCCATAAGTCAGTCAAATACACCATTAAATCACTAGCAGATCTGCCTCTTCGAAATCCATATTGGCGATCTGACAGTAAATTACAATCCTCCAAGAAGTTCATTAGATGAAAATTTGTTATTGACTCCATTACTTTAGAGAGTATGAAGACTATAGCAATCGACCTATAATTGGAAAGATCGGTTTTATTTCCTTTTTTTTTTGGAATTGGGTGGACAGTGCGGTTTTCCAGGATGATGGAAAAGTACAGGTTATCATAGAAAGGTGGAATAGTCTAGATAACGGTTTAGCTAAAGATTGATGGCATTTTCTAAGTACGATGGCTGGTATAGCGTCTGGACCCGCTTATTTAGTCACAATTAGTTCTTTAAGGATATTTGATACAACTCGGCTGCGGAAATAGACCTGTTTCATAGAGTATTTGCCTATTGAGAGGGAAGGCGGAAGCTGATTAGAAGCTGGCAGAGTTATGAGGCGGCTGCAAAGTGGGAAGCTAAAAGATTGTTTAAATGTAATATATTTTTACCCATAAAATTGCTTTGGACACAGCCAGGAAATGACCAGAAAGATTTGGGGTTTTTATTACCGTTCTGGATTGTTCTAATTTTGTCACGGGTTTTCAGGTCTTCTAATCGTTTGGTATTGTTTATGGCATGTTTAGCACTTCTACGGGCAGCTATCAGAAGTTCACGATTGTTAGCAGTAGGTGTTCGTTGGAATTGTACGTGAGCTCTATGTTTGGAGTCAATTGCTGACCGACAGGCTTCATTTTTGATATAGAGTACTAGTTTCACTATTACGAAATAGTCTAACTATTAGGGTATAGTTTTTGATTTGATATGTGTAAGGGTCGCAGCGACTGCAGATTTTCGTTTACCCCAATACCAGAACAGCTGGTTTATTTAAAATTAAATGGGCTTCAACGGCTCTATGATTCGTCTTTAGACCCCTAATATTTGTAAAGTGGATTTTAAATAAATCCATTATTTATTTCAGTAAATACCGTAAACTGGAATAAACAAAAAAAAATTTAAAAAATCTGAAACTGATGATTATAATCGTTAAGGTAGAAACCAAAACCAAACGACTAGATTGAAATTATAATCAAATAAACAATAGGAAACAAGAAAAGTGATCAGAGGAAAAAACATTCACCCTCCAGCTAGCATAGAGTATTATGCCTTCAAAGCCAACTGAAATAGGTTAATAGATGCTACCTCCTCTAAGGGGCTGTTCATAAATGACGTCACGCTCTTAGGGGGGAGGGGGTCACAATTTTGTGACAAAATGTGACGAAGGGGGGAGGTGGGTTAAAACAAACATGACATCACAAATCAATTTTTTTAGCCTATGAAATAAATAAAAAGATCTTGATAAAATTTACAAACTATTTCCATGTTTGTACAAACCACTCATAAAATGCAAACGTTTTCGTTACCACAACAACACATAAAAACCTTTTAAGACCTAGGTCCCATTACAACATGCGTTCTGTGGTGTTAATGGACGATAATTTTTTTATATTTTTGTTAAGGAATGGAAAACTAAACAATAAATCCTATTATATATAATAATATTTGATATAGGCCAATATTTCATGATAGGATGGAGGAAATAAAAGAGGTAAAAGAGCAATAAGTGAAAAATCAATTATCCTCAATGATTACACCCCACATTATACAGAGTTATATCTTTTCTTCGTGTAAGCGATTGCGAACCATCCTCGCGGCATATTCTACAACTATGACTAATGGTTCTACCGTTGACTGAATAGAGTTCATCCGCCAGAACCATTAGTGTATGGGGAAGGAGAAGGTGGGGCAAAGCGGTTGATTATTTTTGATCGAATATTTGCAAGGTCGCATAATCGATGTAAATAATGAATACAAAAATGAATAATTATATAACTCTATTCACCAAGGTAAAATTTAAAGCTTGATCCTTTATAACTTTTGACCCGCTATTTTGAAAACGGGGTAAAATAGGATTGTACCCAATTTTTAAGGGTGTTGTCAAAGGCTTCATTTTTTTTAAAGTTTAAATGTTTATAGGAGTGAAACGCTATTTCTTTTATAATTATTTTGAAGGGTTTGTATACCAACGGAATATGATTTAAATAATTACTGATAAATACCTTTCTTGTTTTAAAAATATATTTAGTATCTGTTAGAGAAAATGATGTTTTTGTCAGCAAAATGAAAAACGTTGACATTTGGACAGTACAACAAGAACAAGATTTAAGCAAAAAAGAACTGAAGATGGAATGGCAAACTAAATTGAAAAAGAAGAATGAAGAACAAGAAAGGTCCCAAAAAGCGAGAAATCAGAAGAAAGCAAAAATAAACGAACTTTTAGAAAAAAAACCCGAATTATGCACTTCTCTCTCAATTATTAAATCTAGCTCTGGTGGACCACTGTAGTAAAACAAATTACGTGTTTTACCACAGCCACTTCCCAAAACACCAAAATTCAAAACTAACATTTTCTCATATCTCAACAATTACTTCAAAATACTTAATTAATTACCAAATATAAATTCAAAATAAATAGTCCAACAAAAACGCAACACTGACCGAAACTCTAGTTTTCCATTTCAATCGATTACAATTGTATATCAAAATTTCATAACACCTGTTCCCCAAATCGTACATTTATTCCAATTTTATTAAAACAATATTTCCGCGATTCCATAACAACCTAAATCTTTATTTAAATTAAAATTAAAATAAGCGTTAATTTCGCGAAATTACATTATGTAATTTTTAATTAAATAAAATAAAAACAAAAAACTAAGGTTTGGTCAGTGGATCGATTTTATAGCAATACTAATTAATAATAAGGTGAAAAAGTCATCATTTTTTTAATTATATAAGTAATATTTGATCAACAATAACGCAGTCAGTTTTGCACCAATCAATCAAAGTAGTCGTTTTTTAGCAATTTAAACGCAGTGAGTCTTTTACACTAAATCAGTTAAACAGTTGTTTTAAAATTAAAATCAAGGATCAATAAAGTTCAGTTAGTTAGAGAGTCGAGTCGTTAATTTAATTTAAAAACCAATCGTTTCCGAAAAAGTGATTTCAAATCTGTAATCAGTGAGTAACAATTATTCAGTCACCAAGTGGAGTAGTAAATAAAAAGTAGAAATTAAACAGTGAACAATTTAAGTCGGAAATAAAGTTCTACTATTTTATATATCTAAAATAAGGAAAGTTTTACATTCTTTGTATTTAAGTGAAATTCTAGTTATAAATAAAATTAATGTTAATTAAAATAAAGTTCTCTCTAATTAAACGAACTTACGAGTGAAACGTAATCTAAGTGCCTACATATAAGTAAATTTAATACTACTAAATAAAGTTACACATGAAAGAAAACTGCTAACTCCTGTGTGTATTAATGTGTTCAAAATCAATCGAAGTGAACTGACAATAACAACAGTACATCGTTGGTCTAAGAATTCCACTATACTATATTATCACTATTAATCTATCGGATTGCCAATTAAGTTACACCACAAACTCCAATACAAGTAGTGAATCGAAAATCAATTACACAACATCATTTCCAAGTAGCGTTAAATCAAATATTCACACTATACATCATCACATAGTAGTGTAAAATAAATAATTGCACACATTTCAATAAATAGTGTTATACTATCCTTGGCACTACACCACGAATCGATCAAAACCAACCATCGCTCTTAAAAGCTATTGTAGATATTACAATGCATGGCTCCGCCTCTCACGAAAAACGACAAAGTGATTTGTACAGAAGCATTAAAACATTAGATGACAAACCAATTAAATATTGATGGTTTCAATATCCGTCGATCAAGTGTATTTATTAGACTCTTACCAAAGCGAAGTGCATCACTACAAGGTAAACGACATGTTTCAACAGTTCCAGTTAAATTAATAAAACGATCAAAACGATCAACATACAAAACATGTCGATGGTCAATTTTGCTCTGCAACTCTTAGATACCTGGAAGAAATGTCTTCGTTATTAGGTTCAGATGAAGTTTACTTTATAAGTTAAGACGACAAAACACGAGTTCCAATTAGAGTGACAGCTGCCAGTAAACAGAACCCACTACTGATGCATGTAGAATACCGTGTTCATTTACCAGATCACGATTGGATAGTTGCAAATCGTCACAAATTAATTCCATCAGTATGGAATATGAATATGCTGGCATCCAAACTGAGAAAAACGGAATGGGTAAACGGGATGCTGTTGGTTATTCAGGTCCTACATACATCGCAATAAGATCAGGAAAGCATTCATCATCTACAGCATTTAGCCATGCAATAGATTTCGAAAGATTTGTAAATCTAAAAGAATTTGAGACAATCACCAGGACTAGTTTCGATCGGCAACATAAGCCAATTTTTATTTTTACAGTTGATGGTGGTCCGGACGAAAATCCAAGATACGTAAAAGTTATATCGGTTGCTGTTCACCATTTCTGTAAAATAATCTTGACGCTCTGTTCATCGTTTCAAATACACCCGGTAGAAGTTCTTTTAATAGAGCAGAACGTAGAATAGCTCCGCTTAGCAGAGAACTTAGTGGTTTAATATTGCCTCATGATAAGTATGGCACTCGTTTGAATGAAAAACGTGAAAAATCGACCATGAGTTGAAAATAAAATGTTTAAGTTTGCCGGAGAAACTTTATCTGCATATGGTCACAGCTCTCAATTGACAACTTTGCTACTGTTGCGGAATACATTAATTCCGAAAATTCAGATCTTTTCCAAGAACATTTATACGCAAGAGACAACTGTGGTATGATATTCACGTGCGAACAAGCCAATATATGACACAAATTGTCAAATGTTCAAACAAAAAATGTTGTTCAAATCCTAAAAGTTCATATTTTAGCATAGTCAAAAATAGATTTCTTCCACCACCTATTCCAATAGACCAATCATGCAATGGGCTCAAGGATCCTGAAAAGACAATAAAAAATGAATGTCAAACTATCCATCCCTTATCACAAAATATGCGGTTGACTGATATTTGATCCACATCGGCCAATGTTTTTCAAACTATTCCATATGTTTTATATTGTCCATCGATTCAACATACATTAAATAACAGAATTTGTTCTGCATCGACCTATACTTTGCATCGATGACTATGCTTCGCAGCCATTCAGTTCAACATAAAATAGTATCACATCCCACCAAACATGTAAGACCAACAAGAATAGCAGCAGCAAGACAACGAGAATTAATAGCAATAATTGCAGAGCAAGAGAACAGTGAAAGTGTAGATTGGTACGATGGGGCTGAGTTAGACTTAAATGGAATATTGCTGCCGTCTGGTATAAAATCTAATAAGCAAAATTTCCCCGTTATATCAATAAAAGAACATTTTCGGTTACCATGGGAGGAAGAAAGACAAACCATTCCTTAAAATCAAATTGGATGAGTTATTTAACATGATGAATTATCTCTTGAATTTTTTTGTTTATTCCAACATAATTTGTTATTTTAATTTATTATTTATCAAAATGAATTAATTATGCACTATTTTAAATGTTTAGATGTAAACACAATAAAAAAAAATCGGACAAGTGCGATTAAAATTCGCTCGCCAAGGGTTCCGTGAATGTAAAAGAACACAATATCAATAAATGACATAAAGTTATGTAACAGAATAAATATTTAATCGTAAACGTCAATAGTAAATGTCAATCAAAAATGACACAAAAATTGTTACTTGAGGTTAAATCTTATCCATAGCTGTTTATGTTAACTAAAAAAAGATTTAGCCAGCTTTTCAATGGTTTAAATTGAAAATATTTTTTCTATAAATCAGAGTCAAAATTTAGGGTGGTAGTGGTATACATATACTTAAAATAAAACTTTTAACAATAACTAAAAAACTGTGTATCGCAAAATTCTAAAAAATATTGCAATGTTTCTTAAATTAAGTGCTCTTTCAAATGACACCCCACTCGCTTAGGTCAAAAAAGTTTTTTTAACCCTCCCCACACCCATCCCTAAGCACACAGAAATATAATTATTTGAGACTTTGCTATAATTGTCATTTAAAGTTTACCAAACTTCCTGTCTATGTGCATTTTTCCAAATTTTTCTGTCAATCAGTGTCGAAACGTAGGGGAAGCATGGTTTGAAAGTTTTACTTTTTTGACAATAACTCAAAAACTGTGCACAGTGAAATTCTAAAAAAAGTTCGTTATTTTTTAAATTAGGTGCTCTTTCAAATGACACCCCACTCGCTTGGGTCAGAAAAAGTTTTTTTTACCCTCCTTAAACACACAGAAATATAATTATTTGAGAGTTCGCTATAATTTTCGTTCAAAATATAGCAAACTGCCTGTCTCTGTGAATTTTTTCAATTTTTTCTGTCTATCAGTGTCGAAACGTAGGAGGGAGAACGGTCTGAAATTTGCAGATATTTTAAAATAACTCAAAAACTGTGAACCGCAAAATTCTAAAAAAAATTGCAATGGTTCTTAAATTCGGTGCTCTTTCAGATGACAGCCACTCGCTTGGGTCAAAAAAGTTTTTTCACCCTTCCCCATCCCAATCCCTTAAAAGCACAAAAATATAATTATTTGAGATTTCGCTATAATTTTCGTTCAGAGTTTATCAAACTTCCTGTCTCTATAAATGTGTGTTCTCAAAGGCTTTACATCGTTCCTCTGTAAAACAAACGAACACAATTTTATTTATTTTTTAACTTGCTATCTTGTGTGGATAGGTTAGTTTTATAAGCAACTCAAATTGTAAGTTCATCGGATTAATGGTTCACGAGATAATCGAAATAATGTGAAAAACACGTTGTACTCTCACCAAGTGTTCCGTATAAAAAACGGAACCGTAATAACATAAATAAATATACTTATTAAAAATTATAAATGATTTTTTATTTGAGGGGAGGGTGTCGTAAATTTGTGACGTCATTTATAGAGGGGGATAAGGATTGTGTGACGAAATGTGACTGAGGGGGGGAGGGGGGTGGCGGTAAAAATATCCAGAAAAATGCGTGACGTCATTTATGAACAGCCCTTAAACACCTTAATCGTCTCGGGAATAAAACGGGCGAAAATATTTGAGAGGCATTAACATAAAGAAACTAATACTTGATTTGTTTTGAGGTTCATAGTGTTTGGTTGCAATTTTATTTTTTTCTTATTGTCGCCAATAGTGTTCCGTATAAAAAACGGAACCCTAAACCGTTTTTATACGGAACACTATTGGCGAGAGTAAAACGTGTTTTACACATTATTTCGATTATCTCGATTACTATAAATCCAATGAACCTGAAATTTGGCATGCGTATAAAACTAATCGGTCTACACAAAATGAGGAGTTGAAAAATAAATAAAATGGTTTTCGTTTAGTTAACAGGGTTACGATGTGAGGCCTTTGAAAAAATAAATGTTTATATCGAGTCAAATATGGTATCATATGAAAGGGCTTCACTTTAGTGTTCCTAAAAAATGTATTTTGGAATTTTACACCGCACCATTTTTTGTGTAATTCTAAATAATGGCGTTTTCTGTATGTTTTCTTTCCTCGATTAGCTCCGAGCCTAATTGTTATCGAAAATCTTAAAAAGTATTTTGAATGATAGCAAAATTAGTATGTTTTTAAAGAAAAATATAGTAAAGTACCAAATACTAAAAATATATATTTGAAAGAGCACGAAAATTAAGAAACAGTATAATTTTTTTTAGAATTTTGCGATTGACCGTTTTTGAATTATTCTCAAAAAAGTGCAACAAAAGTTGGTCACCATACGTTTCTTCGTTGATTGACAGAAAACTTTGAAAAAATTCATAGAGATAGAAAACTTTGGTAAACCCTTAACGAAAAATATAGCGAACCCTCAAGTGATTTTGTTTCTATGTGTTTAGGGGATGGGAGTGGGGAAGGGTGAAAAAAGGGTTTTTTGGCTCGCACGAGTAGGGTGTCATTTGGAAGAGCACCAAAATTAAGAAACATTACAATTTTTTTTAGAATCTTGCGATGTACAGTTTTCTAATTATTGTCAAAAAAAGTCCTATTTTTAGTTTTAACACCACTCAACCCCTAAATTTCGTCGTTGATTAACAGAATTGAGTCGTTCCTTAGCTACCATAAACAGCTATGGATAACATTTAACCTAAAGTAATAATTTTTATATCATTTTGATCAATTTAGATGAGATTGATATTTACTATTGATATATACGATGAACCATTTATTTTTTATGTGTCTGGCAATATAAACCCTTTACAACACAACTTTATGTTAGTTATTTTGATATTGTTTTCTTTACATTCACGGAACCCTTGACGAGCGAATTTTATTCGCACTTGTCTGACTTTTTGTGGTTTTGTTTGTGTGTGGTTTTTAATTTTATTATATTTTTAAGATAAGGAAGTACCGTTTTGCTTTTACATGTAGATAGCCTTGGTTTGCCATAAAGTGACAGCCGGTTGTAACGCGCATTGTGCAACATTTTCCATGAAGTATGACTCAGCTATGGTAACCAAACGTCTGCATCATAATTTAAAACGGATCGACTAATAGCTTTGTGTTTTGTGCTGTTGGTCTTTTATCATTACCCGAGCTGGTGCCTGCAGGGGATTTCAGCATGTGGTTTCGAATGTGTTTTTTGTTGCAGGTCGGTTTTGTGTGGGTGTAGAACCGCAACATATTGTAAAAAACTTCACCGCATGTTTTAGGTTGTCCGTCAATTGGTATCGGTTTCCTGCGACCTTTATGTACAATGTCTTATATATTTTACAAAACCAAATCGTGCAGAGACTCTCGGTTGAGTTTGCAGTGCACAGTTAATTTTTTCTTTCCGAGCGGCAGTTGTTGATCATAGACAGATATTTATTTATATCGGTTATCGTCAGAATAGAAGACTTTGTTTACTTCTGCTGATGGTTGTAGCAGACTGAACATGTAAAATTTGAACAAGGAAAACCCTGAACCAACAGCAAAAATATGGCACTATACATTATGTAAACAAATTTTAAGGGCAAACACAATAGCCGGTCAATGCAACTGCTGTAAAGAATGGTACCTCAAAAAGGGCATATCAGCTATCATTCCTAAACACATTTGACCCAAGGGAGTCAATTACCTTCCAACACGCAATCTATCACTAACTACTCTCTAGATACAGAATGTATGGAAAACGGCTAAAATTCATCCCTTTAGAAAAACCGAAGAAGGAACGTACAGACCGATTTTCATCCCCTCATCTATCGCAAAACTGATTGAAGTACTTTCACATTAACACGGCTTCCGAAACACACAGGATCACTACCTTACACCACAAAATTTACAATCAAATCAGCAATGGTTTGAACCAAAAACAGCCATAAGAAACGGAGTACCATAAGGTGGAGTTCTCTCACCATCACATTTTAACCTCTACACTAGCAGTCCGCCTACTCCACCAGAATATATAAATATAACAATCATATCATATGCAGACGACTGCACGGTTCTTTCCACAAAAAGCAACTAGAAAAAGACCCAATCGTTAAACGAATATCTTAGCTTCCTTGATGAATGGTTTAGAAGAAAGTTGATACTATCTTCAGCAAAATTTCACCACTTGGACGAAGGAGGTAAATACAAAAATAAACATTCTCATCAACAACATGCTCATTCTAACAGCTAAAAATCCGACATTGCAGGGGGTAACATTCGATCCAATACCTACTCAGACAAGAATCTGCTGACGTTGAAGTCAAACATGATAGAAACTAAAATATGTATACAATGCAAAAATCTTTCAATACCACACGATTTTCACAATACAAATTTAGTCAATGCCAACAAGTCGTAAAACTATAAATTTTTAAAAATAAAATTTAATTTACAGCTAAAAAAAAATTGATTCGATGTTTGTTAGTTAGATTATTTGAAAACTATTTATAAGTAAATATTTTCGATGTAGCTAATGTATCTGAAGAATAAAAAAAAATATTAATAGGTTAAGCATTTTTTGCCAAAACAGTGTCAAATTGTTTTGTATTGTTTGTTTTTTGTAAAAGAAAACCAAACACACACCACAATATCCAAAATAACAGTTGAAAGATCTGTTCAATGGTTCAATTGTTTTCATTATTATTCATAATAGACGACCCACCTATATGTAGTTATGCTCAATAAATCATATGAATTCATCTCACCATTCAAATCGTGCTCCGTATAGTAAACTTCTTCTAGCTCACGATCCGCATCATAATGATAAGCTTCTAAATAAGGCAATACTGTTGAACGTCGATATTCATCACCTTTTAAAGGTGGAATTGGGATAAATGTTCCTACTTTTTCAGGTGCTGATAATACCCATCTACAAAGTAATGTAACATTAATTTAAAAATTAAACAAATTTACACAATCGAACTTACAAATTATTTCGAATATCTTTGATACTATATCTAACTGTTGGTTCCGATTGTAGCATTCCTAAAATTAACTGTGCTAAATTTTTATCAATTTTGTAAAGAAAATCAGGAACCTCCCATTGACTTTTTCCGATGTTTTCTAATAGCCTATATATATTATCACCTTCAAATGGATACAATCCTGTCGTTATATTATATCTGGAATAAAAACTTTTTTTATATTGACTATCTTAAATAGTTATTCTAATATTAATACTAACAATGTCACACCGGAGCTCCATATATCAACTTTAAAACCGGAAAATGATTCGTGTCCATTTGCGATTTCGGGCGGTTGAAACGCAGGAGATCCTTGTCCTAATGTACAAATATCGGTGTAGGCAAAAGTATCTAATGCTTCTGCTACACCAAAATCAGATATTTTTAATGTATGATCGAGGGTCAATAATAGATTTCCAGGTTTGATATCTTTATGAATTATTCCTCGACCATGCAAATATTCTAATCCATCAATTAACTGTGAAAAGTATTTATGTGCTTGAAATAACGGTAGCTTTTTTGTTGGTACAGAGTCTAACATTTCTTGTAAACCCCCAACACAGTACTCCATAATCAAATACATTTTTTGTTTCTCTTCATTATACAACACATCCAACAGTTCAATTACATTTTTATGTTTTAATATCCGATGTAGCTGTATCTCTTTCCTTACATTTTGTTCCCCATTTGGAATCCGACGCAATTTTCTTTTTGTCAATATCTAAAGGACATAATACAAAAATATTAGCAATTCGTACATAACCAAAAAATTTAGATTTACCTTCACAGCTCTTCTGCTTAACGTTTCAGAGTCTAATACTTCCTTCACTTTTCCGTAAGATCCTTCTCCTAATATATCCCCCATTACATATTTTCCAACCATTTTACATTTTTTCTTTTTTGCTTTATATATTATATCAGCGCTATCCACTCGATTGAACATTATCGGTCCTGGATCAATAGATAAATCCAATTTATCAATCTCTTCATCATCAAGCCATGTCACATTTTGTTGTTGACATAAATTATTACAATTATTAACAAATTTGTTTTCGTATGTTATCGATAAATTATCATCATCATCCTCATCAGTATATTTATGATTTTTATTTATTAACAAGATTTCTGTTTTACTACCATTTTGTTCATTTAATACACACATATCTGAATTTGACTCCATTGTAATTTTATAAAAAACATATTTCAGTCAATTAGAACATACATTGTCGACTTAATTTAAATTTATTTATCTAATATATTTAATTCTTTTGTTGTTTATCTTTTTGAACAATAATAAAAATTTACAAAAAAAAATTGCGAACAAATGTCAACCGGTTGATAGAAAATTTAATATTTTTGTGTTGGTATCAATGTGTTCTAAAATATGGACAATTTTTGGCTTCATACATTTTTTAGTTTTAAAAGCTTAAAATTTTTATTTCGAAAAAGACAAACGTTTTAATATATTTTTGAATATTATCAATCTTGTTTTATATTCTGTATATAAATAAAAGACTTGATATTTAATAATTAACATATGACATTCTTTATTTCACTTGGTGATGATGGCGTCCATCGACGTGATGTCTGTTCGTTGTGTTAGAAAGAGAAAGTCGTTGAAGACGAACTATTGTCGTTTTCTTTTTACCAAAAATATTGCTCTAAACACGCCCATTTTCAATCTAGATCGATTTTTTTTGACATTACGTATTCTATTTGACCAAAAAAAGCACTCTTTTTGCTCTGAAAATAAATCTTGATTTTTTCGTAGAGCAAGTTGTAAATACAATAGAGTTGCACAAATACATTTACACATCTCTCAAAATTGGTAAACAAACAAGACGCCATTTAGTTATAATTATTTTTTTAAGTGAAATAGTTATTGTTTAAATAAATCTTATGTTTAAATCGTGCAAATTATTTAATTAAATACAATTAATTACTAAAACATTAAATGACAGTTCACAAACACAACTACAAAACTAGATCGAATTTTGTCATATTCTTTTTATGAAAAAAAAATTAATGTCTGCTCTGGCATAAAGAAAACGACATATGTATCAAATACAGGGATGAACTACAGTGGCAAGATGTTGTAACATCACTTTTGACGATTCTATCGTCTTTTACGCTAATCAGTATGCTGTAACACAAAATGACTGTCGATTATCGTATTTACGACAGTCTTTTTGTGTTACAGCATACCGATTAGCGTAAAATACGATAGAATCGTCAAAAGTGATGTTACAAGATCTTGCCACAGATTTTATTTAATACAACAAATCTAGACGGTATGTTTAACTAATATATGTTAAGACTGCATTCCAATTGATACAAATTTTATACTAAATGTAGTATTATCAATTAACACTAAGACTGTGTTCCAATCCAAGCTATTTAGTACTAAAATTCTAAATTGAAATTGAAATAATCAAAAATTTAGTTGACTATTTCCGCCATTTAATTCTAAATTTGTATGCCTTATATAATCATATAATATAGCAACTCAATATTTTATATTGAAATCTCCTCGTCGGAAAGACAGTATATAATTCTATTTTCCAACATTAAATGAAAAAACAATCAAAACAATGTTTAACTGTCAATTTAGAATATATTTGAATTGGAACTATGAAGTTGCCAATTTGACAGTTTCAGTACAATTTAGAATTTTGGTACTGAATAGCATGGATTGGAACACAGTCTAAGCTTACACCAGTATCTATAATAGGTACATCATTGAATAAATATCTAAGGAAGAAGTCGCGTTTTATCTTCGAACTGGTTGTCCAGGACAGAGAAAAATATTGGTAAAATACAGGGAGATTTTTAGAACTAAGTTGTAGCTAACTTCAAGTGAATATTTTGACAATCGCCATTAATGTTTGTTTACACTTGTGTTATATTTGTTTATTTCATGAAGAGCCATATATTTTATATTTAACCGACGAGATTCGAACTAAAAAAAAAAATTAAATTAAAGATTAAATTTAATTTTTTGTTTTGTACGTTTATACGTATGTACAAATATGTAATGTTTTTGACATCTAAAAATAAACATACATGAAGATAGTGCTAATTTCAAAAATAGTACTAAAAATGTCCCATTGTTTATTTCCCTCACCTGTTCTGAACTGCTCTCGATAAAACACAAGATTTGTTGCGAACTGGTAAAAATAAATTTAATTTGCCAATTTATTTTAAAGAGATTAATTAAAATGGATGGATAAACGATAAATATTTAATATTTATGCAATCAAAATTGAAATAATTTTAATTTGAACGAAAAAATATAAATAAAACAATCGCTGTCCCGGGCAGTTGTCCGAAGAAAAAACGCGACTAGAGTAACTAGGTAAACTTTTTGAGTGAAGCCAAAACCCCCGATATAGAAGCCTTCTTCATTTTTTAGCACAAAACAAATCGTGAACTTGTAAAGTATGGTTTACACGATGCGAGCTACTGGCGTGCCAGTAGACAGTATCTCGCCTGTTCACTCGCCTCAAAAATATTGATCAGTAGCTGTACCTGCCTGTACTGTTCACACGATGACATCTACTTGCCAGTTGCATGCGGGTTGATTTTTTGTTGTTTTTGTTTTTAAAAATATTTGACAGATGAATAAAAGAAATGAATACAATATTTGGCGTTTTATAACATTTATTATTTAAAAACTCAAATACTTTATTAATTTAGAAATTAAATATATAGATTAATAAATAAATTAGGTAATTTATTTATTAATCTAGCATTTATCAATAAATTATAGATTAATAAATAAATTAAATAAACATAGATTACTCATAATAAATTTAAAAACATTTTGTAAAAAACTATAATCTAAATATAATCTGAGAAAAAATTTTATACTATACTAAACGACATTTTCTATTTTAAATATAATTTTTTTAACCTATTTAAAAACAATATTAAATAAAGACCTGAAAAAACAAAATGTCTATAAAATCATAAAATGTCTATAAGCTCACAAAATCATATATAAAATAAAACGAAACATACAATTAGTCGAAATCCACCGAATACAATACGACCATAATTTTTCAAAGTGGAAACGGAAGGCGAGTGGCAAGTAAAAACAAAATATGTTGTAGTAACTCGCCTGCCAGTTACTGTCCTACTCGCATATGCAAGTAGCACGCCTTATGTGTTCACACGATGCCAGTAACTGTACTACAGTAACTCGCCTGCTCAACTCGCACGTCAACTCGCCTCGTGTAAACTAGGCATAACGCCATTTTGAAATTAAAACTCGATATAAAAAATTTCAAAAAATCGCCTTAACGCCATCTAGAAAAATAAAACTCCATATAAAAATAATTCAAAAAATGTAATCAAAAACACTAATCCAATTCTTTGCATATGGCAATGTTCATTGTTTTTTAAGATGGCGTGAATGAATAGGGCTTGTAGAATATCGGAGGTTTTGGTGAAGCATCTAATTTGTAGTATTGGTGCATTTGATGGTGTTTGTATTTAATCGTAGGGTGGTACTGTGTTCGATTTGTATATATAGTTACACAAACATAACTTAGGTGGCGGCATGAACTGTTCTTTGAAATAAGCAGGTTTTATCCAAAATTTTATTTATTTCTCGTTTAACTTAATCGTTATTTCAGGCAAAATTTGTCTTAAAATGTATTTTTATCTGTGGTGGTATCATGAAACCCGGTCATCAATACCAGTCGGATTGTTATCGTTATCGAAAATAAAAGACTATCAAATATAAAATTATGAATAATTACAAACCAATATTTTATGACACCATTTAATAATATTTAACATCTACCGTTAGCTCAACACCTACCGGATGATTTTTGACATAAAATTAACGTTAAAACAATGATTGAAATATTAGATTTTAGTACAACTGGAGGATTTGTGTCAAAAACTTATCGTTATCGGACTTCATGATACCACCACAGGTTCCCGCTTAAATAAAAGATAATGAATAAGTTATATATTTTGTTGATTTTATTTTAACTATTTTTTTCTCGATATTTTTAAACATTAAATACATAAAAGCAAAATTGTGTGCAATCATCTTCAGCAATAATAGCAGTGAAATGAATACATCTTTACGAATACAGTTTTGTAAAGCTGTTCTGTAAGCAAATATTTTTATTTAACTACAAAACTTTTATGAACTAACTTCTATAAAAAAACTTCCTTAAAAAAACTTATCGAAAATCTCTGTCCTATTCAGTTTTCTCTAACAGTTGCCCATTTTTAGAATATACCTAACGAAATTGGCATAGGTTGAAAATACTCCAAAGTACCTTTAAACCCACTTTAAAAGATGATTGTTCCTAAATATTGATCAAATTAGCTTGTACATTTAAATATCTTAAAATATCAAGTAGCCTGGAAGTTTAGTTTCATACAAATAAAACGAAACAAAGCAATGCAATTATTATTTGTTTGTGTTTTTTTGTTCATTTCAATCAAAAATAAAAGAAAATTTGTCATTATTAACCTAGGTAATTGTTTGTTATTATTATTGACCTAGCTTGAGAAAAATTACTTCTCAATGGGGCATTCGAGGAAATAATGACGATTTCTCAAGTTAGTAGTTAAAAAACACATTTAATTGTTGTGAAAAAAAACAGTTTGTATACTAATTTGTATAAAATTGCATTACAATTCAATACTTTAAGAACAACAAACAGACAAAACTCTTTAGTTTGTTTTGAAATATGACGTAAACAAATGAAATGATATTGACAGTAAGTGGCAACCTAACGAATACATTTAAAAAAAAAGGCTTCACCGATCATTTGTGTACGTACACGTAGCGATACTTCCTTAGATATTTATTCAATAGCTGAGGGCCTATATAGAAAAGAGCGTTTTTTTTGTTCCGGTATTTGCCGCAATGGCGCTGCAAAAGGGGGAAAAGAAATTAAATTCAATAAAATTTATATGGCATTTCATCAAACCCCCCGATATTGTATATTCTGTATAGCCTTCTTCATTTTTTAGCACAGAAAAAATCGTGAACTTGTTGCGCCATTTTGAAATTAAAACTCTATATAAAAAAAATTCAAAAAATAACGCCATCTAGAAAAATAAAACTCCATATAAAAAAAATTCAAAAAATTTAATCAAAAACACTAATCTAATTTTTTGCATATGGCAATGTTCATTGTTTTTTTAAGATGGCGTGAATGAATAGGGCTTGTAGAATATCGGAGGTTTTGGATTTCATGCAAAACACAACACGAATAATTTTAAAAATTATCTATGAAATTTCACATTTTACTACAATTAAATAATTTAGATTTCTTATGAACTATTACTGACTGTATATTAAGCATAATATATAAAATATTTTATTTTTTTTTGTCCGTAAAACAAATACTAAAATAGGTTAAATTTTTCATACAATTTTGAATGGGAAATTTTGGCGATTTTTATGTTTCTTTTTTGAGCGACTTAAGAATAATATATTTTATATATTACGCTTAATTACGCTTAATATACACTCGATAGGTTAGTTTTTATCTCAATTAAAGCCGTTAATATTTTTTTATTGTGAATTAAATGTTAAATGTGGATGATTCATAAACCATCTTTCAGATGGCGGCGTAAATTAGTTAAGTGACACAACTTAATCATCGATTTTTAATCATCCGTTGAGGGCCTATGTAGAAAAGAACGGTGTTTCTGTTCCGGTGTTGGCCGCAATGGCGCTGCAAAACGGGGAAAAGAAAATAAATTCAATAAAATTTATATGGGATTTCATCAAAACCCCCGGTATAGAAGCCATCTACATTTTTTAGCACAATAAAAATCATTGAATAAATATCTAAGGAAAAGTAACTAGACTTTTTGAGTGAAGCATCTAATTTGTAGTATTGGTGCGTTTGATGGTGTTTGTATTTAATCGTAGGGTGGTACTGTGTATAATTTGTATATAGTTACACAAACATAACTTAGGTGGCAGCATGAACTGTTCTTTGAAATAAGTAGATTTTATTCAAAATTTTATTAATTTCTCGTTTAAACTAATCGTTATTTTAGGAAAAATTTGTCTTAAAATGTATTTTACCCGTTTCCTACTTAAATAAAAGATAATGAATAAGTTATATATTTTGTTGATTTTATTTTAATAATTTTTTTCTCGATATTTATAAACATTAAATACATAAAAGCAAAATTGTGTGCCATCATCTTCAGCAATAGTATCACACTAACAACAGTCTAACATCATTACCAGCAATACAAATAAACACATCTTTACGAATACAGATTTGTAAAGCTGTCCTCTCTCTCTAAGCAAATATTTTTATTTAACTACAAAACTTCTATGAACTAACTTCTATAAAAAACTTATCTAAAATCTCTATCGTATTCAGTTTTTTCTAACGAAATTGGCATAGGTTGAAAATACTCCAAAGTACCTTTAAATCCACTTTAAAAGATGACTGTTCCTAAATATTGACGAAATTAGCTTGTACTGTCTATTGGTTTAAAAATTCGATTTTAATTTATATTTATAACCATACTTCGACTAATAAACTAATAATAAATATATTATAAACATCGTAGATAAATTGAAAATCCTTATGATTATATACGTTTGAACAATATATTTCGCTATTAAAAATTTTAGATCAAATCCGTTTAAACTTTAAATCATATTCAAATTTATATTTTTTACACACATTTTTCATAACAAACAATAACTTTATACAATCCCTGTGAATGGGCGTGTCTAACAAAATTGTTTTGACATTTTGGCAAACTAACATTTGAGAAATTAAGTAAAATATTAAATTAGAAAATAATTAATTTTGTGACACAAACTTATTGTAAATATATTAAAAATATATACTAAATTGTTTTTTTAACATCTTTTATCAAAATATCCTTATCTGATAATTGTAATTTTAGCAGCAAAATGCTTTGGAATGTTGACAATTTTTTTACATGTTTTGATGCAGTACGCTATTTTTATGAATAAATAACTGTATAAACACAATTAATTGTTGTAAAAAAAACAGTTTAAATACTAATTTGTATAAAACTGAATTACAATTCAATACTTTAAGAACAAAATACAGAAAAAAACTCCTTAGTTTGTTTTGAAATACGACGTAAACAAATGAAATGACATTGACAGATTGGCAAACTTAACAAAAAATTAAAAAAAAAAATGCTTCACCGATTATTTGTGTACGTACACGTAGCGACACTTCCTTATATATTTATTCAATGATAAAAATCGTGAACTTGTAGCGCCATTTTGAAATTAAAACTCAATATAAAAAAAATTAAAAAAATCGCCATAACGCTCATAACGCCATCTGGAAAAATAAAACTCCATATAAAAAAAATTCAAAAATATTTAATCAAAAACACTAACTCAATTTTTTGCATATGGCAATGTTCATTGTTCCCGAATATTATATACAAATCAATTTGCATTAACTTTTTGTCCCACTTTTAGTTTTACTCCTCAGAATTGAAGCAAATATTTTATGATGCTGGACAAACGGTTTTCGTTTTTGTTTTGTTATGACTACCTGGTGAAAAATTGTAATTGATGTTTTAGTGAAGTTTAAAACAATTTTGTTTTGTATTTCCACATACGCGTAAAGAAGACCCTGTGTAATATGATGTGGTTTTAATACTGTAAAATGTTGACAAAATAACTGATACTGTAAGAACCGTAGCGATATGAGGGCATGCAAGCAAAATTATTTCAAACTAGAGGAAAAGCTAGGGAGCACCCGCAGCCCAGTTTGTTGAGAACTAACTACTAATTACCATACCAATTAGTAGTAAACGTTTACTGTAATATTTTCAATCATATAATATCGTATCCATCTCCCATATCCTAACTATGTACAAGCTTGACCAAAGCAGTTCCGCTACACTTATAATTTACATTTCAAATTAACAGTCATATCTGTCTGTCTATCAATTCTTTTGTTTATTTCCTAAAACGATTGAGCTGTTAAAATCAAATTTATTTACTTACCGTCAAAATATATGCATTTTTTTTTGTTTTAATTAAAATTTTTACGGTTCGTTGATTTTATTACAATATTATTCAAATTTAATACTTTAGATATGCTAATTGGAATCATTTATCACCTGAGTTTTAATTAGGTTTACAAAATTATTGTAATAACTATATTTTTATTGACATAATATATTTGTAAATTTTATTCACACCTAATAATTTATTACCATTATGGAATTTTAATTAAATGCGATGAGACAGTCGCGTGTCATATTTTCGTTCTCACGATCAGAAATCTTGATTCAGACTTATCTTAATTTGGTAATATCTACGATGGTCATCCACTTCATTAAGTTTCTTTCGATTTTTTATTAATGAATGAAATATTATTTTAGTGAACTATGACACTTAACTTAAGCATTGTAGTAGTTTTTTTATGTATCTCAACCTGGTTTCGCTGTGTGACAGTTCTATATATCCTCATGTATGTTGCCTTTTTTTTTTTCGTTTCTGCAGATAAGATAAATAATTCATTGTTACGTGATTTGCCCGGGATGTAGGAAAAAGAAAACTTTTTTATATCAAGTGAGTTTATCCACCTATTTACATATTCAGAGAATGTGACGGACCTGAGGAAGAGGGATCCGCCCAAGGTCCGTAGCAGTGCTTCTGGACTTAAAAACGGAATCGAACGAGTAGCACTTTATCAACGTCACTACAACACCAACAACATGTTATTACGTCGGTGCTAGCCAAATGGATGTCTAAGATGTTGACTTATTGGACATATAATTGGTTTTATGTTTTGGAGCTCCACAGTCACATTTAATGGTACTCTAAAATGCTACATTTGCTGAAAGAGTTAAAAGAACCTCCGTGATTTATTCTTTTTCGGTTGAGTGTTGTCCAAATATGATGTCCAACCAAATATGAGACATATCAAAACCAGACTGAGGAGAGGTCGAATTATCTAGCACAAAGTCTGATGTGTTGGAGTGATGCCAGAGACCATCCCAGACATCCAAGATAATAAAATCAGAAGTGGTTTTGTAGGTAGGGCTTCTTGATTTTATTTGAAAATGAAAGTGTTTACCATAGTCTTCATGCAAGGGCAAAGTCATGTTGTTAGTTACCTGCCTTAGTTCACGAAAATGCGTGTTGTTGATTAAATGAGAGATGGGGCTGCAAAGTATTATATCGAACGGCTTACGTATAACATCAATTCGTTAGGCTGTATCATATGCTGCAGTGAGATCGATGAATATTAGTCTGTTTTTAATTTTTTTTAGAGCTTCAATATAGGATGTTAAAGCAAGCAGTTGGTCAGTGTAACTGCGATTATGACGGAAACCAGGTTGTTCGATTGGTATCAGGGTGGTCAAGATTGACGCTATATGGTTTTTTATTAGTTGTTCGAATAAATTTTAGCAGGTGCTTAGGAGGACGATCGGGCGATAGCTTTCTGGTCTATTGAATGGCTTACCACCACGATATTAATCGTGATTACAACGTGAGAGTAAACTTTCTCTCATACCCTTAGAGTTTCCTTGTTACTTTTGAAAGTCATAGTTTTTGTGGCTATGAGTGCAATCGTGACCTTTTTTGCATTTTATCTGCATTTTATTTACATTTTATTCGCATTTATTTGCATTTATGTTGCATTTTATTTGCACTTAATTTGCATTTTATTGCATTTTATTTGCAATTTTATTTGCAATTTCATTTGCATTTTAGCTGTTTTTTATTTGCAAATAAATGCAAAAATATTCAAATAAAATGCAAAAAATATGCAAATAAAATGCAAAACGCATGTATTTTAATTTCATTTAATTTGCATACAATTTGCACTTTATCTGCATTCTATTTGCATTTTAAATGCATTTTATTTGCAATTTTTTGTTTTTTAATTAAATTTTGTTTTGCATTTTATTTGCACTTGATTTGCATTTAATTTTCATTTATTTAACATTTTAGATACATTTTGCTTGTACCTAATTTGCATTTTTTAAATTTGATCCGATTTTTATTTGTATTTTGTTTGCATTTTGTTGCATTTTATTTGGATTTTATTTTCATTTTTATTGCATTTTATTTGCATTTCATCTGCAGTTTTTTGCATTTTATTTGCATTTATGTTGCATTTTAGCTGCATTTTATTTTCATTTTATTATTACTTAATTTGCATTTAATTAACATTTAATTTTCAGGGTATTTTTTGCGAGCAATTAATCTCAAGTAAGTAAAGAAACAATTGGATTTTTTTCAATTGAAAGGTATGCTTGAAATTTTTTCAATTCAAAGGTTTGGCTGGATTTTTCTCTGAAAAAAACTCTACTTCTCATTTTTCGTGTTTCGGGTGAATTCGAACTTTTCTCCTCAGTCAATTCTAAGCAGACAACCTCAAGCCTAAGCCTCAATCCTTAGACAGACACACTGTCGATTTGCATTTTAGTTGCATTTTATTTGCAAATAATTACAAATGAAATACATATAAAATGCAAATTACATGTAAATAAAATGCAAAAACATGCATTTTAATTCCATTTTATTTGCATTTTTTTGCATTTTATTTGCATTTTATTTGCTTTTTATTTGCATTATATTCGAATTTTATTAGCATTTATTTGCTTTTATTTGCATTTTATTTGCACTAATTTGCATTTTGTAACGAAGCTATTATTCGATCTTCGTAATTGTTATAAGGCTATTAATCAATCGTCGTAATTTGGACTCGCCCTGCTTTCCTACACGCATTAAATTCACATTAGCCAAAACTTCTGTAGTTATTGTCGTTTTTTTTTAAAACATAATTTCTTATTTGTGATCGTCTATCGCAATAATTTCTGTTTAAAATTATCATAAAACAGTTGTGCAATCTATTTCCCTTTATAATTTCTTTCAATCATTTCGTGATCAATATTTTTTTTATAATTCTTTTCCAATTTTGATACAAGTTAGTTGTGTAGACTCTTTAGTGGGTGCAAATGATCAACGAAAGAAAATGCCCAAGAAACAAACTTATCGTTTTCTTATTGATTGTAAACGATCGTTAGTGTGATATAAATAGAAAGAGGTAGGTGGCTTCGCTCTCTTATTTCGATTAATTGTCTAGCCGATGACATCTGTTTTTTTGACATGTGTGTTAAATTGAAATCTAACAAAAAAATAATATTTATTTTATGGTGCACTAAATATGTGAAATGAAAATGAAAAAAAAAGAGGATTCCTATTTGGATTTCTATTGAATTAATGGGATACCAAATGTATGTTAAAAAAAAAGAATTATTAATTAGCTGTTAATCGAAAAACCGCATTTCACTTTCATGTCAAATTACTATGTTAACCATTTGTGTTGTAAATAACTGTTAATAATTATAAGTTACATTTACCTAAAAATTACTGTGATATCATTTAGTGTGGTAAAATAACTGTTAATCATTACAATTTACTTTTATATAAAATTTACTGTGATATCATTTAGTGTTGTAAATATCAGTTAATCATTACAATTTACTGTTACATCAAATTTCTGTGATATCCATTAAGGTTAAAATAACTGTTAATCATTATAATTTTCATTTACATTAAATTACGGTGAGAACAATTAATGTTACAACTAAGTATTAATGAGTGAATCTTAATTGTATTCGTGGCTGTGATATCTAATATTAGTTTAAAGAAAAGCAATAGTAATAATAAACCAACCAACCGGTTATCTAATTAAACTTCAAGTCTATTATTGATATTTGGTTTATCTCGGTGCTAGCCATTGCCCGACAGCTAAAATTACTCCCTGCATGCGGAGTTTCTGTATACCACTACGGATATCATCAACCCATTTGTTTATGGTTACAAATCTCTAACACTGTCGACATCCGGATTGCTGACATCACGATCAATGACCTGGACGGGGATGAGCGCGTAATTGAATTTTTTTGGAGCGGGGTCTGGACTGATCATGGGGTGAGTCATATGTAATATTGTTTTGTTTATACGCATGAATGGTTATGGATGGGTGTGCAGGTGCATGAGTGTGTGTATATGAACATGTGGATGTGTGTACGTTAGAGCGAGTATGTTTGTTGTACGTGCGGGGGTCTGTCCAAATCTAATTGGAAACATGCCAACAAGAGTTTTGAAGACAAGAAGACGCTTCCGCGTCTATATTAATCTAAACATCTGGGCTTGTTGTTAAATGCTATTTGGATTTGTAAATATCATATTTTATTGTTTTGGGAACGCAAACTTATAAAAGTGCAATTTGAATAAAGTACGACCCAATTTTTAATATCGTCACGTAATTGTTTGTTGGTTTCAGAATTGAATTTTGATAATTCGGTAAATTCGTTCATTAATTTAACTTTAAAACTCGACAAAATGTCTACTAATATCCGAAGAGAGAAGAAGAAGTTTAAAGGTCAAGTTAGCTGCAATGTTTGTAATAATTTTTTTTTATATACAAGCAATGTCTAGTCATGAAGCGGCCGTACATTAAACACGAATGTTAAAATATTTAATGAAATTTGATTCTATGATTCATCCTCTAACAACTATATTAAACCATTAAACCAACAAACATATCAATTTATAGGTACTGATAAAATAACAAATTTTACTTTTGTTTCTTTTGCAATTATATTTTTTGGCAAAATCGAAATGAACCTACAACACATCCGATTAATAAAATTTCAAGATATTGTACGTAAATATGTTATCAATAATTTTAATTTAGCCAGTGACGAAAACAACAAACAAAAAAAAAAGATATCACAAAAAGAAATAATATGACTATTGTTGAATTATTAAAAGAATATTTTAAGTTTGAAGGTAATTTTGATTATCCGAGAGTTATTGTATGTCCATATTTTGAAAAGCCTATAACTGCATCAGAATGAAAGAGTGCCTTTATGCAAAACCGCTTACGAATTGGGTCGATGATCTTCGTCATTACACACAGGTGTAGTCAACTTATTGCGTCTCTACGGACAAAGTAATGTCAACTCGATAAGTCTTGTACTTCATTGCGATGAATAGAACGGATTCCCATATTATTTCCGGTTTTTTTTTCAAAGAACTTTTTTTTTGCAGGGTATGTTTTTTTTTATTAAGCGTGGAACAAAAACCAGGGAATTGTCATAACGGCATTTAGGGATATGCCTCCCGATTGTTAAACCTACGTGTGGTCCTGATGTGATCATAGTAAAAACAGTTCCTAAACGTGGCGATATATTGTCATCGTCCATTAATTCATAGAGTGAGTGATATCAGTATGATCCGTCTTTTCTAGTAAAAGCAGTTGAACAGCTTTTA